>ML380826.1:0-64497 GCA_005239525.1 Nicotiana knightiana | reverse complement strand
AACGTCTTCGACCTTGACGTACATCTCCAACATTGTGATTACAAGAAATTCCCGGCATTCATCGGAGTCCTCAGAAAATCACTCAAAGTTTCATCATCGTTGATGTTATACTCCGAGTAAAAAGCAACCCTTTGCGGAGTGACGAAATACGGATATCTTACGATTATTTTAAGAATCACTGAACTTTTCCTCACACTCATTTTTTGCATAACAACGATATCAATTTATCGTACTCCATTGTAAGTGGCAATTTAACATGACACTGTGCAAGTAAACTGTATACCACAGATTTATTCTCCATCACAACCTCACTCCCCCAATATAATGAAACTCTTATTCTACTCTCTTCAGACATACTGAAAAAATACTGGAGAATTTAACAACAAGAAACGGTTGAACGAGACTTAAAAATTTTTTTGAATGTTTTTTCTTACAATTTTAACCTCTTTATATAGGAAATGGCTAGCCGGGATTTTTTTTAATGCATAGCGCTCAAAAACTAGGAGCTATACGCATTTCAATTATTGTACCCAGCAAGAAATATAGAATTGAAAAAAAAAGGGTATAGCACCGGATTTTTGGGCGCTATACCTGCCAGTGTCAGATTTTGCAGTATAGCGCCCAAATATTGGACGCTATACATTAACGACACAGTTACCGTTAATGTATAGCGCCCAATATTTGGGCGTTATACAGAAAAGTGTTCTTCTTCTTTTTTCCACCTATTTTCGTTGTTTTTGACAAAAATATAAACTACATATGTGGCACTAAGTTACAGGTATATAATTAATAATAACAGAAAAATACCAGTGCCTCGTGTCTCCCGGCGTATGGGACGGACAACGTGGCTTCCCAGACACTGCGTCGAGCCTAATCGGATCAACGTTTGGCACACGAGCCTGATTATGTGGACCCAGTGCAGTACGCGCGAGGTCGTGGTGTCCCACGAGCTGGTGTTGCCCGACGAGATGGTGGTGCCCGATGAGGCCATGGTGCCGGATGACGTGGTCATGGGCGGAGATGAGGTGGTCCCCAGCAAGGGGGCGTTGAGGCTCCTGCTGATGATGTTGCTGTTGCTATGGCAGGTGGCATGCATGAGACGGACATGCCGTTGCATCTCACCCCAAGGACATCGTATGTGACCCCGTCAGGTCAATTATTTATCGCGGGCACGGATATTCCAGGAGGGGATTGGGGTAGATACTTCCCAGGCCTGTCTACCATTTATGGGGATCAACCGAGCAGAGATTTGCATAGTGGGCGTCGTATGAGTTATGGTTCCTCATCACATGCGCAGGTATGAGTTTATTAGTATTGAATTTGAATTTGTTTTACCTGTAACTTATTTATTTTCTTTTTCTTTATTAATTTCATTTTTAAGGCTTCATGGGATGCTGACGTGGCTGCGACATATGATTACCTTCTGGAGACAGCCGAGATCATGGTAAGACAATTTAAATTGTTGTGAATTGTTATGTACTTTTCTATACTGAGCTTTCTATTCTTATATAGCCTTCTACTGGACCGACGACATCTTATATCGATCCTGACAGCACTGCTGATACATGTCATAAGGCGCCGCATCCGGCTATAAGGAGACGATTTGATGATCCCGATAGCGTGGGCCGGGATGGGATGCGCCTCAGGCCAACTGCTGCGTTGAGACATACCGGATGCGGGACACATTGACTCGGCCTTCCTTTTTTTTTTGTATTTGGTGTAAATTATATTTTTGTGTACATTAACAACAATATTTATATAATATACCCATTACTTTTTTAGTTCCCCTTTCATTAGATAGTTTCATATAACAACAATAGCACTAAAACTTAACTTCCAGTACAATTCAAATAAAATTCAGTACAACAAACAACGAAAATATTACTACAGCACAAACACAAGCACAAACACAAACATAGCAGGCCAATATAACAAAAATACATGATATGGGAAAACTACACTAAACACATACATGTCAATGTTTAGCCTCGACCGCCCTTTATTCTCCGCTCCAACCACTTAAATTGTTCTTCCAGTTTTTCTTTTTCTTCTTCTACCTCTTTCAGTTTTGTCTTCACCTCTGCAAGTTCCCGTTTATATTATTTTTTACGTTCCTTTTGGGCTTCACAATTCCATTGGGATTTTATTTTTTCTTCTTCTACCTCCTTCAGTTTCGCCTTCAACGCTGCAATCTCTATTGTACTTCCTCTTTCATGTTCCAATTGTCTTAAAAACAAATTATGAAGATGCTGCAAAGATTCTTTGTAGCATTCCTGATAACATGGTTCATCAACTCATTCCTCAAAATCGCAAATAGGTTCGTCAGGAACCTTGTAAAATTGGTTCACACAGTGCCAGTAGCGGTGTCCAACTTCACAACCGTCCCAACAAGATTGCATCATGAATCTTTTTCCACACTTGCACCTTCGTGTGCGAAGAGGTTGAGACATTTGTACGTTAAAAACCCTTACTTTTAATGAAATATTTGTTATTAATAATTTTTTAGCACACAAAATAAGTAGAATGAGCCCGTTATTTATAGACGAGACAACACACATAATGTAGTGTTTAACCGCGCTAAATGCACACATAACGTACTATTTAATCGCGCTATATTTTGCGTGTTAAATATCCCATAGAGTGTACAAGACAAGACAACTTTATGTCAGATGACCAGCCTTTTCAGTTCGACAAGACAACACACATAACGTAGTGTTTAACCGCACTAAATGCACACATAACGTACTATTTAATCGCGCTATATTTGTGCGTTAAATATCCCACAGAGTGTACAAGACAGGACAACTTTATGTCAGATGGTCAACCTTTTCAGTTCGACAAGACAACACACATAACGTAGTGTTTAACCGCGCTAAATGCACACATAACGTACTATTTAATCGCGCTATATTTTGCGTGTTAAATATCCCACAGAGTGTACAAGACAAGACAAATTTATGTCAGATGGTCAGCCTTTTCAATTCGACAAGACAACACACATAACGTAGTGTTTAACCACGCTAAATGCCCACATAACATACTATTTAATCGCGCTATATTTTGCGTGTTAAAAATCCTACAGAGTGTACAAGACAAGACAACTTTATGTCAGTGTCAGCTTTTTCAATTCGACAAGACAACACACATAACGTTGTGTTTAACCGCGCTAAATGTACACATAATGTACTATTTAATCGCACTATATTTTGCGTGCTAAATATCCCACAGAGTGTACAAGACAAGACAACTTTATGTCAGATAGTCAGCCTTTTTAGTTCGAGAAGACAACACACATAACGTACTGTTTAACCGCACTAAATGCACACATAACGTACTATTTAATCGCGCTATATTTTGCGTGTTAAAAATCCCACAGAGTGTACAAGACAAGACAACTTTATGTCAGATTGTCAGCCTTTTCAGTTCGGCAAGACAACACACATAATTAACATAGTTTTTCATTTTATTAAATTATCATTTAAAAAACTAAAATGGAAAAGTTCAAATCACAATTAACAAACATAAATTTATTTCATAAATCTTGAAACATAAACGAATACAACTAATTATTACAACATAAACTCAGGAATAGTTAGGCGTACTAGAAGAACACCCACCACGAGCTTGATTAGTATTGCCACCCAAACCAACTGAAGGACATTTTCGACGGTCGTGTCCTGTTTGCGAGCATATACCACATTTGCGCACATAAACAGTATCACCAACATCTATTTGGTTCCGTCTACGCGTTCTCTTCTGCACCTGTATTCGACGAAAATAAGACTTGTTGCACACCATTTTAAATGGTTTCGGCGGCCAATAATGCTCAGCACCCACTGGCTGCAACTGCCCACTATATGTGTTTACATACTTGGCAACACTATATTGTTAATCAACATAGTTGGTTTCCCCAAAACCAATACGTTGAAAACACTTGATGGCATGTGGATAGGCATGTGGTAGATGGACCATTTCCCACAAGAGCATAACCTTGATGATTCATTGACAGTATGTACATTATTCCCCTGATTTTGATGGATAGCGGTGCGAACTTCAAAAACATTTCTTTCGTTATCATACTGCAAAAATGAATGCCAATGTGCTCGCCGTCTGTATTTGTCAAATCTCTTCATTGGCACTGGCGTAAATTCAACACCCCTTTCCATCAATGCCGTTGCAGCTGCAGACCGTTCAACAAACCTCTCTGTCATCTGCTTGAACGACATTCGCACCATGGCTGTGACAGCCAATCCTCTTGCTGACGTCAATAAATCATTGAAAGACTCTAACACGTTTGTAGTCAGAATTCCCCATCGTCTGCCACCATCCGCATGCAAATTCAACTTTTCAGGGTGATATCGCATTAACCAACAATAGACTGCCTCGTCTTCTTGCCATATAGATTCCATGTGCCTCCGAAATTTATGTTGTTGGTGGTCTGTTGCTGCCATCCACATCAAATCATGTAGATCCTTGTTAGGATATGCCTTCTGAAAATTGGCCTTAAAGTTCCTCACACAGTAACAGTGGTATGCATAAGGTTCTTGCAATGTACGCAAGTTCTCCACAGAACTTAAGATACCACCGTGCCGATCAAATATTAGACAAATACCGAAACACTGTTTTACAACGTGCTCTTTCAAGTGGTTCAAAAATAGCGTCCACGTCTCTGTGCTTTCATTGTCACAAACAGCAAAAGCTATAGGAAATATCTGTCCATTAGCATCTACTTCCACGGCTATCAATAGCTTGATATCGTACTTTCCATAGACATGCCTTCCGTCTATGGATATTACAGGCCGACAATGCGAAAATCCATCATTTGCTGGTTTAAATGCTCAGAACACGTAGTTTAATATATATTCTGGTTTTTTCGGACACCTCTCAAGCTTCCATTCAACAACCGTCCAGGGGTTAAAGTGCTGCAGTGCGGCCATTTACTTTGGCAGAGATGTAAATGACTTATCCCAGTTACCGTAGACATTTACAAATGCTCGTTTGCGCTTGAGAAATGCCTTTCTTTTGGTAATGGTATGGCCATATTCTTGGTGCACTGACGTAATGCCCTCTTTGATTTTATACCTTATGGACGCTTCGAGATGCGGAATAAGTACAAGAGAAATCAAGTCAATATCCAAGTTGAAGTGATTCCCGTTGAATGTGTCCATTTCGCATGAATGGGTGGAAATGTATTTACCCACTTTCCACAGGCCTGTCTTCTTCTTGGTCGCATGAAATATCCAATTACATGGCCAAAACCACCTGCGGCAAACAACCTTGTATACCAACGGACTTGACTCCAATAACCTGCATCTCACGACACTCTTTTATGTTGTGCATTTTACAGGCCCTGCTTACGCGCGTTTTATCAGGAAAAAGCATGCCCTTTGCATGCACCGTTGGTCTAGACTCGTCCCACATTGTTGTCCGAATTTCATAAAAATCCCTTGTGAGAGCTTCCACATCCGGCATGCTTGGCAAGTTATTAATGTAAGGAATATCTCTTGAATGAAACAACACTTCGGACTCGTACACTCTTCGTCTCGGGAGGGGGGGGGGTTGGAGCATACTCTCTCTTCAAATCAGGTCCTTCCTCCTCATCCTCCTCATCACCATCCTNGGGGGGAGGGGTTGGAGCATACTCTCTCTTCAAATCAGGTCCTTCCTCCTCATCCTCCTCATCACCATCCTCACGAGGAAAGGGTGTCTCGTCTCCAGATTCATCGGCATTGTTGTCATAATCACTGTTCTCTTCCTCACTCTGTGCATCTGCCAAATCCCGATTTAATACGTCGTTTTCAGGTAATTGAGTGAGTACGGGTGGTTCAACTTGTTGGTTTTCACTTCACAACCAACAAAAATATAAGCTACTGAAATTAATAAATACTTTCCATATAGCTATATCACTTCACTTACAAGTCGTAATGTGATGAAATTCCAAGATGTACATTTTCAATTAGGTGATGACTACCGGATGGACCACTTGTAAAATTCATATCCGGCCAGTACCCCCTATTAAATATATGAGCGTTAATACAAATTCAATACACCAAAAATGTACATAATTAACATAAATGAAAATTGAAGTTTACCACTCGTCTTGTGAATTATGGAAAGCAGGATAGAAATTATTTTCTCGCTGCTCATTCGCCGGCGGTGATAAGTTTAAATCAAGAAAAACTCTTTCATCCGGAACCTGTCCGGCAAACTCTGCTCCGGAATAACCACCCAATGACTGGGGGTTATCCCTACTACGTGCAACCTCATTTTTTTGAACATCTTCGACCTTGACATACATCTCCAACATTGTGATTACAAGAAATTCCCGAAATTTATCTGGAGTCCTCAGAAAATCACTCAAAGTAAAATGAAACCCCTTGCGGAAAGACAGAATACGGATATCTTCCGGTTACTTTAAGAATCACTGAACGTTTCCTCACACTCATTTTTTTGCATAACAACGATATCAATTTATCGTACTCCATTGTAAGTGGCAATTTAACATGACACTGTGCAGGTAAACTGTACCNAATGAAACTCTTATCCTACGCTCTTCAGACATAATGAAAAAGTGCTGGAGAATTTAATAGCAGGAAACATTTGAACGAGACTTAAAAAAAATTTTGAATGATTTTTCTTACAATCTTAACCTCTTTATATAGGAAATGGCTAGCCGAGAATTTTTTTTTTAATGTATAGGGCCCAAAAACTGGGTGCTATACGCATTTCAATTATTGTACCCAGCAAGAAATACAAAATAAAAAAAAAGGGGTATAGCGCCGGATTTTTTGGCGCTATACCTGCCAGTGTCAGATTTGCAGTATAGCGCCCAAATATTAGACGTTGTACATTAACGGCACAATTACTGTTAATGTATAGCGCCCAATATTTGGGCGTTATACATAAAAATGTTCTTCTTCTTTTTTTCCACCTATTTTCGTTGTTTGTGCCAAAAATGGCATTACTTGGGTTCCGGACTCCTAAATTAACGCCAGTATCATTGCAGAAATGTGTCCCAGTTAGTAACCATGTCCTGTCAGTATTCAAAAGTTAAAAAGTTGATCTCTTATGCTTGTGTTCCGTGAAGTCTTCAGCAACAGAATCTGAAGCAATAGTAAAAAGATGAAAAGGTGGTTATTGTTATAAATATAATTCTATATTTTAGAGAGATTGTAGGATTTGTTATTTGGTGGCTAAGTCACTTTTCCATTATAAATAGAGGGGTTTTATTCCATTGTAATTGATCCCAAAATTCAATAAAAATTCCCTCTCCCTCTTTCTCTACAATATTGTTCTTGTTCTTTTATTGTTTCATAACACGTTATTAGCACGAGACTCTAACCAATTGAGTTGAAACTTTGGGATTGAGCATAATGATTGTAAATTATTCCATGAACATTCTTCATGATTAAATTCTGGATTTAAGGTAAGGATTTTACTTTATTTTTCTCTTTTAAATTCTTGAAATANATGGCCATATTCTTGGTGCACTGACGTAATGCCCTCTTTGATTTTATACCTTATGGACGCTTCGAGATGCGGAATAAGTACAAGAGAAATCAAGTCAATATCCAAGTTGAAGTGATTCCCGTTGAATGTGTCCATTTCGCATGAATGGGTGGAAATGTATTTACCCACTTTCCACAGGCCTGTCTTCTTCTTGGTCGCATGAAATATCCAATTACATGGCCAAAACCACCTGCGGCAAACAACCTTGTATACCAACGGACTTGACTCCAATAACCTGCATCTCACGACACTCTTTTATGTTGTGCATTTTACAGGCCCTGCTTACGCGCGTTTTATCAGGAAAAAGCATGCCCTTTGCATGCACCGTTGGTCTAGACTCGTCCCACATTGTTGTCCGAATTTCATAAAAATCCCTTGTGAGAGCTTCCACATCCGGCATGCTTGGCAAGTTATTAATGTAAGGAATATCTCTTGAATGAAACAACACTTCGGACTCGTACACTCTTCGTCTCGGGAGGGGGGGGGGTTGGAGCATACTCTCTCTTCAAATCAGGTCCTTCCTCCTCATCCTCCTCATCACCATCCTCACGAGGAAAGGGTGTCTCGTCTCCAGATTCATCGGCATTGTTGTCATAATCACTGTTCTCTTCCTCACTCTGTGCATCTGCCAAATCCCGATTTAATACGTCGTTTTCAGGTAATTGAGTGAGTACGGGTGGTTCAACTTGTTGGTTTTCACTTCACAACCAACAAAAATATAAGCTACTGAAATTAATAAATACTTTCCATATAGCTATATCACTTCACTTACAAGTCGTAATGTGATGAAATTCCAAGATGTACATTTTCAATTAGGTGATGACTACCGGATGGACCACTTGTAAAATTCATATCCGGCCAGTACCCCCTATTAAATATATGAGCGTTAATACAAATTCAATACACCAAAAATGTACATAATTAACATAAATGAAAATTGAAGTTTACCACTCGTCTTGTGAATTATGGAAAGCAGGATAGAAATTATTTTCTCGCTGCTCATTCGCCGGCGGTGATAAGTTTAAATCAAGAAAAACTCTTTCATCCGGAACCTGTCCGGCAAACTCTGCTCCGGAATAACCACCCAATGACTGGGGGTTATCCCTACTACGTGCAACCTCATTTTTTTGAACATCTTCGACCTTGACATACATCTCCAACATTGTGATTACAAGAAATTCCCGAAATTTATCTGGAGTCCTCAGAAAATCACTCAAAGTAAAATGAAACCCCTTGCGGAAAGACANTTCAAAAGTTAAAAAGTTGATCTCTTATGCTTGTGTTCCGTGAAGTCTTCAGCAACAGAATCTGAAGCAATAGTAAAAAGATGAAAAGGTGGTTATTGTTATAAATATAATTCTATATTTTAGAGAGATTGTAGGATTTGTTATTTGGTGGCTAAGTCACTTTTCCATTATAAATAGAGGGGTTTTATTCCATTGTAATTGATCCCAAAATTCAATAAAAATTCCCTCTCCCTCTTTCTCTACAATATTGTTCTTGTTCTTTTATTGTTTCATAACACGTTATTAGCACGAGACTCTAACCAATTGAGTTGAAACTTTGGGATTGAGCATAATGATTGTAAATTATTCCATGAACATTCTTCATGATTAAATTCTGGATTTAAGGTAAGGATTTTACTTTATTTTTCTCTTTTAAATTCTTGAAATACTATAATTTGATTTTAAATGCAAGCAAAGACAATAAACTTTGATTATAACTCTAATAGAGTTTGCAAGATTTCTATGCCTTGCCATGATAAAATTCATGTATGATTGTGGGCAAAAAAGTGAAAACTCGTCCCATTGAATTTGCTTCATTCTCATTCCCCTTAAGAGAATGTGATAGCAATATGTGATAAGTCTCAAAGAAGACAAAATTATTACCGTGAAGGTATCAATGAATGTGGACGTGGCAATAGACGAAATTATAATCGCCATCATTGTGATAATGATAATAATAAGGTGTCACAACACAAATTCCAACTCAGGTCGTGATGGCGCCCAGCACCGGAGTCGGGCAAGCCAACATCAGTTTACTAGCGAGATTTCCTTATTTAAATCTTTAAGTACTCGTCTAATTTTTGATTTAGAAATCATTTAAAGAAAACAGTCAAGTGATGCAACTTGATTAAATGAACTCAAAAGATCGTTTGCCAACATATGTAGTATATCAAAATATTAGAAAACCAACTACGTGTGCCAAGACCTTGTGTCACAAGTCCACATGCGACTGGTGGAATATACAAAGTAGACAAAATAAATATATAACTGTCTGAAAGGGATAGACAGAAATATCAAAAAAAAATATAGAAACAACACAGTGCTGTTGAGGAACGCCAGAAAAAGCAGCTCACCGTGTAGTCTAATCCAGAAAGTACCCTCATGATCGCGCTCCGGTATGATAACCAGATGCACTAGCCTCAGAACCTGTACAATTAAGTACAGAAGCGTATCATGAGTACATATAAACCAATATGTACCCAGTGAGTATCCCGTTTAAACTAGAAAAATTAGTGAAGAGAGGTAGACGTATTACTCACTAGGGTCATTAGTAACAATATAATTAAACAGATTTAATCAGGTTTAGCAATTATGAAAATCAAGTGGACATGGAATATCAAGTATATGAACTACCATCTACCCGCAAGTTCCAAATAACAATTATAATAAAAGTCCAAAGTCCCCTTCCACATAGAACAATTCATTTGATAATAATAATAAGACTCTCAGTCAAATACATAGCATATAATATGCCGAGGCGTACAGCCGAAGCAACGCAAAAATTAAATGTGCACTGCTGAAGGGTCGAACGGCTCGAACCATAGATGCATCTATTACCATGCTCGCGAATCGATCATGCGACGCGGTTGACATAATATAAGGCTACCCCGCTCCCGAATCATACATGCGACACGGGTGCTCATATACATACACAGAATTATCAGGAAATGCAGGAAATATAGAGTTTATACTTGGAAAACAAGAATCAAGGCAACATCAAGATGTAAACGTAACTTCTATTCTCTCATACTAGTTAAAGGATAATAATCAACTAGGAATACATACAGGGATACAAGTAAAGCATATAAGCATGCTTGTGAGTCCTAAAGACTACCCTGCATAACATAGTAGTAGCTACGCACGGACTCTCGTCACCTCGTGCGTGCGTAGCCCCCGCAAATAGGGACAATTCAATCATTTATAATTACCTATGGTGACAATTCCCTCTTACAAGGTTAGAAAGGAGACTCACTTCGTGCCTAACCTACTTCTCGGACCAAGAACGCGCCCGAAACTCCAAACTCTACACCCGAGGACTCGAAACTAGTCAAATGTTATATAAATACGTTAATATACACTCAAAAGTATGAAATTCTCTTAATAGCTTAGCTAATTCATCATTCTTGAAGAAATCCCAAAATACACCCCCGGGCCCACATGCTCGGATTCCGGAAATTTTCGAAGAAAACACTCACCCATAGCCTAAGGATCATTAATATTTAGTTTTTGCATGATTTTATGGTGAAAAAGTGGTGAATTTACCTAAAGTTCATCAACCCTAGGTTTCCACTCTAACCCCTTTGATTTACACTAATTGGGTGTTAATCTACCTAAGATTGATGTAATAAACCAACATTTAAATGGAAATTACTTACCTCTTAGCAGCTAGGCCGAATACCCTCTTGAAAGCTCTCAAAATCGCCTATCGTGTGGAAAAAATGGTGAAAAATAGTGAAGTCCCGAATTAAATGGGTTCACTGCCTTCAGTTACCTCGCACCTGCGACTCGAGGACCGCACCTGCGGTCTCGGACCTGCAAAATTTGGGAAAAGAACTGGGGATCGCACATGCGAAGGGGTTTTCGCACCAGCGGACCCGCTCCTGCAGAGAAAGGTCTGCACCCGCGATCTGGTCCATTCTCTCTCATGGGTCGCACCTGTGAGGCCTTGACCGTAGGGCGGTCTCGCACCTGCGATCTGGGCAACCGCACCTGCGGTCACACCAGACCTGGTGCACCAACAGCTGAAGCTACTGGTTTTTGGCCCCGTTTGGTGTCCGGGAGGCACCTGGGCCCACCCGAGCCCCAGTGCAATTCTACCAACAAGTCCTAAATCGTATTATAGACTCGATCGAGCCTTCGGAACACCCTAAACAACGCTACAACTCAAAATCACTCCTCAAAACCCCTAGAATCAAACTTAAGAATTTTCAAGTTCTTGAATTCGGTTTCAATGTGCCGAACCGACCTATACTACTCGGAATGACACCAAATTTTGCAAGCAAGTCATAAATGACATAACGAAACTACTCCCGGTCTCGGACTTCTGTTCGGACCTCGATAACACAAAAACACGTTCCAACCCAAATTATGAACTTTAGGAAACTCTTTTTTCGCTATTTGGCGTCGAAACGCTCCCGGGTCATCCTAAACCCATTCCGGACATACACACAAGTTCAAAATCATCATATGAAGCTACTGAAATCGGAAAAACTCGATTCCGAGGTCGTTTATTCAGAATATTGACCGAAGTCAAACTTGTCCTTAAAAGCCAATCTTAAGGAACCAAGTGTTCCTATATTACTCTATACACTTCTGAATCCCGAACCAGCCGTCCCCGCAAGTCATGAATCACTGAAAGTCGCTACGGGAAGTCTTATTTAGGGTAACATGATCCGAATACGCAAAAGGACCGGTCGGGTCGTTACATAAGGATTTTCAAAACAATCCTTCACTTTGTGAAAGTAATATTTGTCATCGATTTGACATGAGATTTTATAAAGCACATATAGATGATTTGGTCCATTCATGTTGTAAATGTGACAACATCTGATTTATGAATATATATTCATTCTTGGAAGAATATGAATGTGTTAGTGGTAGTTAATATAACATACTCACCTTTAGAAGAAGGTTTGAGAGCAAATAAGAAAATAGTGTCATTATTATGATATGAATGGACATTGGTCACATACCTATTGTACGCTAAAATATTTTGGTAATGTGGTTATTAAAGAATAATAGTAATACAAGAAATGTATCTTGCATATAATTTTGACCATGACTATAATGGTATAACTTTCTCTATAAAAGAGATATTCACCATATGGATATTGATGAATATGGGATAATACCAAATTACTTGAGAGCTCCAGAAGAACAAATTATTACTATTTTGGAGGAATAAAATTATTTATCAATAAAGCATTATGTTGTAGTAAGTCTCAAAGAAACTTATTGAGTTTCTAAAGTATTCGCGAAAATAGTTAGTTATATTGAGACTATAAATAAAGGAAAGATTTAATATCTTCTATTACTATGGCTTGTAGCGGGGTCATATGTATGTTAAAGTTACCCGCTTTATTCTCCAGTTTGTTCTACACAAATAAAAGAATATGACAATAAAGTGGATGTTTATTGATAAAAAAACCCATATCATACTAAACTTGGAGTTTATTGATAATTGCACCCGTCATGGTGTAAACTTGAACTTTATCAATATTGTTAATTTACCCAGTTGGCATCATCAGTTTAGCCATATCAATTTAAGTATGATATGCAAAAATGAAAGAGAACTCATATGAGTAAATATTAAAGAACTAGAAAGTTATTTACGAATTCTCTTATGTTGTTTGTGCCCATTAATTAATAGACCAACTAAAATTGGGATTGAATCCTATGAATGCTGAAAATATCAGAGGTGAATATGGGTCCATTCACCTGCCATGTATACCACATAAGATGCATCTATGAGTGTCGCGCCCCCCTTTTTCCTTTCGAGTCCGGGTTTCAACATTTTAGGACAACTGTGAGTATCCATCAATTTACCTACTGATTTTTATTACTTATGGAATCTGGGCACATTTACAAGCAGTCAAACAAGCACAATTTTATAACTCGGAATTTAATTATCCTACAGGCTTGCCCTGATAACCGGACAGAATCCTATGGACATGGTATCTAAACTGTAAACCAATGATTGAATTTAACAGGCAGATTTCATCTTTTAGATCCTATAGACATGCTTTCTATATGCTGAAACTAATTACAAGCATTATTTCCTATAGACATGATATCTAAACACAGAAACTGATTTTTACACTTACTTCCTATATGCATGATGTCTAAGTATCAAGACTGATTTTTGATATGTGTTTCCTATAGGTATGATATCTAAGTGAGCGGAGATGTTAACAGAATGTTAGACAAGTTTGATAATTCCAAAAGAAGATCCTACATGCATGGTTTCTAATGCACATTGAGACTTGAGAATATGCATAAACATGGATTTCGATGCAGAATTGATAAACATCCTATAACAGGATTTCTAGATGCAGGTGTGGAAATTCATGATCACAAGTAATAAAATAAATCATATAGGCATGGTATCTAATGTATATAAATAATCACAACCCTATAGGCATGATTTCTACCCGAACCCAATAAAATATATATAAAAATCCCTCTCAGTTTTTACTAATAACCCCATATTTGTTTTACAAAGATTATTATTACAGGCCAATACAAATGAATTACATCATGAAAATCACTATACTATAGGGAGCCTTGGCAGGCCCAAAGTCAACCTGGAAGTTAGGACTTCAATCAAGTCTGGAGTACACCAGCAGTCCATAATACATCAAATGGGCTTCTGGTGTGTCAAACTTCCCAAGGGCCTCAGGGACCCCGGGCAATGCTCACACCAAAACCCTTTCAAAGAAACAACTTTTGTAAACAAGTTTGGAAGGCCAGCCCCAATGTGTCAGAGTTTGGAGGAGTCTCATGGACTCCTAGGCAGTGCTCACACTGGGGGGCAGGACCCTAGATATTTAAGAATAGGAGTTGAAAATAGTATATAAAAGTAGGAGATATTTTTAGAAAAAAACAGTTTGGACTTTTAGAAGTGAATAGAAACAGATTACAAGATTAAAAACTACAAACACAACCATATTTAGCAGATTGAATTCAGACATGAATTCCAGTAGTTAGACAATAAACAAAACAAGGTTTCACATTGCAAAATTAGCTTAGTTGATTAACTATTACTAGGTGGGATCAGAACAACATGTTGCAGTTAAGAGTAAACAACTAGAAGAACACATAGTACAAAGTAAGGTGATAGAAACTAAACATGCTAGTTCAGAAACAGATAGACAAGTATCATGATCAAACAGAAACATGTTGAAGTTAAATGGCCAATCAGACAACCATACAGAAATTTAAAGTATATTAGTACAGGAATCATGAATTGACTAGGAACATATTAAGGTAAAAAACACATAAACAGGTCGGGAATTGAAGCATATTAACTGAGAAACAAGTAGACAAGTGTCATGGATCAAACCGGAATATACTAACCATACTAACATATAGGACATGACAAGTTAACATGAATTAAATCATGCTGATCAAGAGCAATAAACAGGAAAGACATAGGTTCAACTACATAGCATATTGAGTAAGATAACAGAAATAGGAGCATACTAGTTAAGAAGTAGTAAACAAGAAGATGCAAGCAAGTAGAATCCAAGGGTATAACTTTGGCTTTCAGCTGGCTAGACAGAGCAGCAAAATAGAAGTAGAAAGACTACAATTGAGAGTGTAACAGTAAAGTTGTGTGTTTGTTTCTGTGTTTTTCTATGTGTCTTCGTGTGTTTGAAAGAAATCAGAATGGGGGTTTATATAGCACTTAGCAGGGTAAAGCAAATAAGGCAAATAATAATTCAGAGTTCACAAATAAGGCAGACAAATAATATCAACCAGTTAATTGGGGGCTAAACTCGATCAAATAATTCAACAGAATTCGAAAAACACCCCTTAAATTGGGAGAATCAATTAACAACCAAGTTAAGGATTTAATAGGGTAAACAAATCAATCAAAGACCATCTAGGGGTCGGTTAAGGAAATTAAATCCCATAAATCAGGCTATTAACCGAATTAAGGCAAGTAATACCAATCATGAGTCACAAATAAGAAAAATAGGTAAAAATCACAAAAATTAACAATCTCAGTAGAAAAAATATAATTTCAAACCCTAATTAAGCAATAAAATCAGTTAATCTCTTTTTAATTGACAGAACTAAAGAATAACAGGCAAAATATCAAAATAAACAGTGAAATAAGTAGAAACTCTAGGAATTAGAACATAGATATGAAAACTAGTCAAGCAAACAAAGAGAAACAGATTTAAATATTCAAACTCTTTAGAAAAGTTTTGCGGAAACGCAAAGAGATGAACCCTAGTTTTAGAGAAACACTAAAATCGGTTAATAATAAGGAAAAACATAAGGTTTTTTAAAAGACAAATACCAAATAAACTTAAAATCATCTCAGATCTACAAGGATCTGAACAGACTCAAGTAGAAAGAGACTGGGTTTTGAAAAATGGACCGAGGTGAGAAGAAAATCCGGGTTGGAACCATAGATTTAAGCCATAAACATGAAGATAGTAGTACTCACAAACACGGAGATGAACCCATGTAGGTTCAACGAGAAAATTAAAGGCTTAGACTGAATCTGAGTTGAATCTCTTCGAGATTCCTTCACATAACAACAAAATCGAATAGCCAGTGAATATAGGAGGCCGGATGGGGCCTAAAATAAAAAGGAAACCCCATAGATTGAAGGGTTTCCGGCGACATCGGTTAGGGTTATGGGAGAGCTTGAGAGAGAGAAAAGAGGAGGAGGGATTCAGGGGCGGCGGGGTTGAAGAAATGACTAGGGTTAGGGGTCGTTTGATGTTAATTAAAAAAGAAAATGATCCTGGACCGTTGATCTTTTGAGATCAACGGACAGGATTTGATCTGAGGGGTTGGGCGGCTTTAAGAATTGGGTCAGGGTTATTTAATTAGGCCAAGGTGGTATTTTGGGCCAGGTCCGAAATGAAATCAAATTAAAAGAAGCTATTTGTTAAATACCCTATTAATTTGATAAAATAATTAATAAAATAGCTATAAAATGATAAAATAATTCTATTGATGTATACAATGATTTAAAATAACTACTTAATATTATAAAAATACAAAATGTCATTTTCTTGTGAAATAAGGTAATTATGCACTTGTGGGCTATTATTGCAAAGTTATTGCAATTATAACCCTAAAAATGTAAATATGACTATTCATAAAATAATTAAAGCTTAATATAAATATAAATGATAAAAATTAAGCAATAAAATTATCATAAAACTATTTGTGTTACAATTAGCGATTAATTATGTAATAAAAGTATTGAGATAAATTAATTAAAAATCCTTAAGAAATGCAGAAATTATGAAAAAATATTAATTGATGATCGTGCATTGTTTTGAGATATATATGCATTTTGAAAATAATATAGGAAAAAATTGGGTATCAACAGCTGCCTCTCTTTACCCGGAAAGGATGAAAGAGTTGTTGGGTAAAGATATGATGGCTAATTTTGACCAGATAGAGCGATCAGAGAGATATAGGCCGCACTCCGATTTTCGAGCTGCCTAAATATCCCTTGTTTTATAGGAATCAGGCCGTGTGTAGTTCTGGATTCATTGGCGAAATATACCGATGAAGTTATCACAAGAACGGACATAAGGTTTTGAATAGGTGAAATGGTTACGGTGAGCGGTCAGGTTTGAAATAGTGTGAAGGAACTGGAGCGGGATTTCTCCCATTGGGGTAATGGTTGCTCATCAGGTTACTGCAAATCAAAATATGCGGTGCAAGCATTTGCGTAAATTTAAACATGATGCAAATTCCCTTCAGATCATGAGAATTGTCTTTGGACAGTTGAGGATGAAGTCCTTAGACCATGATGTCCCGGGCCATGAATTGTGCGGTAAGGGATTCGTAGGCCATGAAATGGTGTTCTTGGGCCATGAAAATGGTGCCTCCGAACCATGACGCCTTTGAATAATGATATGCGAGTTTTGAGAGATCCTCAAGCCATGGCATGGTGTCTTCCGACTATGAAGATGATGCCTTCAGACTATGATGCTTCCGGACAAGCTGGCGATATTTCATCCCATGAGGTGCAAAGACATGATGCTAGGAGCGACAAGACAAGGCTTAGTCTTGCATGGAGTTGAGGGAAGAGCATAGCCCGGGAGAATACAATAAATAATACAAGGGAGACAATGCTTAGTCTCGTGCGGGATTCGAGACAACGCTTAGTCCCATGAAAAGAGAAGGCAATGCTTAGCCTTATGCCAATAGGGAGGCAAGAAAGTCCCTTACTACTGGGACTGACTCAACTGGAGAGGTATCAACACTGACATCTCTCACATAGGCCAAATACACATAACACGCCTTCTCAACCATCCGCCGAGCCTTAAGAAATGAAATGACTTTGCGGGGAGTATACTCTAAGGTACCTCTCCACTCTAATGTCAGCAAACCTGGCATAGCTAGCGTCACGGTCTTAGCGTGACAATCAAGAATAGCATAATGGGGCGACAACTAGTCCATGCCTAAGATAACATCAAAATCTATCATGCTGAGTAATAACAAATCAGCCCTGGTCTCAAAACCACTAAGAGTAATCAAACACGGCCAATATATGCGGTCCACAACTAGAGAGTCTCCTACGGGAGTAGATACATAAATAGGGGAACTCAAAGAATCCTAATATATCCCCAAATGTGGAGCAAAATAAGAGGACACATATGAATACGTAGAGCCTGGGTCAAATAATACTGATGCATCCCTATGACAGACAAGGACAATACCTGTGATGACTGAATCTAAAGCAATGGCCTCGGAACGGGCTGGGAGGGCATAGTATCTGGTCTGGCCTCCCCCTCTAGGGCGACCTCTACCTCCTCGACCTCCACCTCGAGCTGACTGAGGAGGTGGAGTGGCAGCTGGGGCTGGAAGAATAGCCGGAGGACACGGCGGAGCACGTGGAGGCTGATAAGAATGTGGAGGTTCACCCCTCCTGGTCCTGGGCAATCTCTAATCATGTGACGAGTGTCATCATACTCCAAAAAAAAACCCTTCGGAGGACGTTGCGGCTGAGACTGAATAGGAGTTGGCCTACTGGGCGGGCCGATAATAGCACCTCGAACTGGAGGCATACTGGATATTGGCGGTGCATAATAGGGCTCATGAGGTTTAGGAAGAGATGGAATACCACTGGCTGCTGGAAGAGCATAATGAATAGGGAGACCCACAAATCCCCTACCGTAGCGTGCTGCTGGTGCACGAGCTCTTAAAAAATGGCCAGTCTCTCGAAACCTCTTGACCTCTCTCTCCTCTCGGTCCCGGGCAAACATGCCCTCTACTCTCTTGGAAATACTCACTGCCTGCTGATAAGTGATATCCATCTCCAACTCTCTGGCCATACTGGTCCGAATACTAGGGTGAAGTCCCTCAATGAAGCGGAGAACCCTCTCTCTGACTGTGGCAACCAAGGCTGGTGCATGCCGAGCTAACTCACTGAAACGGACTGCATACTCCAACACAGTCATAGTACCCTGGTGCAACTGCTCGAACTCCGCGCGCCAAGTATCCCTGAGGCTCTGAGGGACATACTCTCATAGAAATATCTCTGAAAACTGAGTCCAAGTGAGTGAGGCTGCCTCATCCGAACTACTCAGCTCACAGGCACGCCACCACTGATATGTCTCTCATCTCAACTTGAAAGCGGTAAAAGAAACCTCATTGGTCTCCACAATGCCCATAGTGTGGAGAATATGATGACACTCTTCAAGAAACCCCATAGCGTCATCTGAAGCTAGTCCGCTGAAAATAGGTAGGTGGTGCTTCTTGTACCTCTCAAGTCTGAGCTGCTCTGCCTCACAAGTAGCTACCCTGGTCTCATGTTGTATCGGAGCCACTGGGGCATAGGAATATACTCTGGTGCCTGATCAACCTGGCCCCTTTGCTTAGGAGTGTGGGTTGCGGGAGTCTGTGCCCTTCCCCAGGCCTGAGATGTAGCAGGAGCTATCAGAAGTAGTCCAGCCTGGGCTAGAGTGCTGAACATGCTCATGAACTGAGAAATAGTCTCCTTTAAGGCTGGATCAACAATAGGGACCTCCTGTGTCGGCCCTCCAGCTGGCTGCTGTAGGCTCCTCTGTCGCTGCTCTCATCGGTGCTCGGGCTGCACCGTGTGCTCGTCCTCTACCCCTACCCCTGCCTCTGGCGGCTCTGGCTGGGGGCTGGGGTGCCTAGTCGTCGGTCCGTCCGGTATGGGTCCTCACCATCTATGAGAAAGAATAGAATAGAGTTTTAGAATTTTGATGTCAATAACTCGCACAACAAGGAAATCAAAGAAATATGATTGTTCTTAACAGTTACATAGCCTCCCGAAGATAGATACGGACGTCTCCGCACGGATCCGCGAGACCCTAATAAACCGGATTGTGACTTGTGACTCCTATGAACCTAGACGCTCTGATACCAACTTGTCATGACCCGATTTACCCTCCAAAGGTGTTGTGACGGCACCTAGTCGCTACGACTAGGTAAGCCTACTATAAAGGGGAAAACTGAAATAAAACATAAGAAATAAAGGGGATAAGGGAAATGATATAAATAACGTACTGGCCGCTCGGCTCATACAAAATATAACTCCCCAAGACCCGGAATCTCACAGATAGTCACAAGCTTCTAACACTATTGTAGCTCTAGCAAAAACTGGAAAGTACATAAGAAAATCTCTAAAAGCTAGAATGGAAGGGGATTCGGAGGATTCTGCAGACGCGGCAAAAATACCTTGCGGTCTCCTACTAACCACGAGGCTAATAGCTTGTACCTGGATCTACACACGAAAACATGTGCAGGAAAGGGCATGAGTACACCACATTTGGTACCCAGTAAGTACCAAGTCTAACCCTAGTCAAGTAGTGACGAGGTCAGGTTAAGGCTCAACTGAATTTCTATGTAAATTAATTTAAAACAATACAAAGATAGGTAATGTATACAATAAACAGTTTAAGAAAAAAGTGAAATCTCCGGGGATACCATCCCGTAGTTCCAAATGATTATGCAGTACAGGGGGATCTCCCGGAATACGTCTGTAGTCCTAAAGTAAATATGCAGTAAGGGGGATCTCTCGGAATACGTCCGTAGTCCCAAAGTAAATATGCAGTACATGGGGATCTCCTGGAATACGCCCGTAGTCCCAAAGTAAATATGCAGTATAGGGGGATCTCCTGGAATACGTTTGTAGTCCCAAAGTAAATATGCTATGCAGGATGAATGACAAGCATAACATCGAATTTACACAATTTATACTAATCACAGATAAGGCAATTAAGGGCTTAACTAAGCATGGCGCACAGAAAACCAAGTAGGCAATTAAACACGTAAGCATGCTTTCCTAATCTAAACTAAACAATATATCATATGAGAACAAGTTCATAGAAAAGAAAAACAGTTTATGTTTTAGTAAGGGAAAAATGAGATTTTTGAAATAACGGCCAGTGTACGTACTCATCATCTCACGTACACGGCGCCCACACAACAATTAGCATCAAATACCCTAAGGAGGGGAAGTCCCCAACACAAAGTTAGGCAAGCCACTTACCTAGACTGCTCAATTCAACCGGGGATCATGTTCTTGCCACGAGTACCAAACTCCGAATAGCCCAAATCTATTCAAATAAGTTACATAATGTGAATATCACTACAAGCAACTAATTTAACAAACAATTTGAAGCTAAAGTGTGAAATTATGGAAATTCCCAAAAAACTCTCCTAGGCCCACGACTCGGAATCAGGTGGAAGTCACAAATTCTGAACAACCATTCACTCACGAATACACTCAACCAAAAATCATCAATATACGAAGTCGAAATCTCACTCAAAACTCGGGTCCTCAATTGGGGGACCTTTCTCTCATTTTTAAACATTTTCCCACAATTTCTCCCTAATTAGGTTGAAGAATTCACTATAGATTGATGAAATCCAATGGAAATAGTATTAGAAATTGTTACCTATTGATCTCTTCTTCAAATCCTCATAAAAATCGCCAACTCCTGAGCTCCAAATTGTTTTTAGAAATTATGGACTCAAACCCTCGATTTCTCCTATTTCTAACCAGTGATTCCCGCTTCTGCGGTCAATTGGGCCACACCTGCGGAAAATCCATCACTAGTTCAAAAATTCATTAATTCGGCTGGGGCCGCACCTGCGGTATCTAGGTCGCATATGCGGGTCCCGCATCTGTGGTCTCCAAGCTGCATCTGCGAACCCAGCCGGCCTTGGGAAAATACGCATATGTGCAACACCCCACTGCACCTACGTGTCCTCACCTGCGGCTCCTCTTCCGCAGGTGCGAAACACCAGAACCAGCAAACTTCAGCTTTTAGCTTAAGTCTAAAACCTTCCCTTGAGCATCCGAAACACACCCGAGGCCCTCGGGACCTCAAGCAAAACCACCAACCAGTCCTATGACCTCATTCGAACTTATCGAGAATTCAAACCACATCACATAACACCAAAAACAAGAATTAAACATAAATTCAAGCCTGATTTGACACGTCAAAACTAGTCTGAATGACCTCAAATTTGACACACAGGTCAAAAATGACACTACGGACCTACAGCCACTTTCGAAATCTCATTCCGAGCCCGATATCAAATTTTCACCTATCGGACGAAATCGCCAAAATTCTAACTTTCGCCAATTCAAGCCTAACTCTACTACAGACCTCGAAACCACATTCTGGACATGCTCCTAACCCCGATATCACTCAAAGGAGCTAACGGAGTTGAAGGAATTCCATTCCGGACCCGTCTTCACATAGTTCCAACCACGGTCTGATTTTTAAAGCTAAAACTTAAAATTAGGGACTAAGTGTCCCAAAACCCTCAAAACTTCATAGCTAATCACTCCGGCAAGTCCCAATATTAGAAACAAACATGGGGAAAGAGGTAATTACAATTATATTTGATTATGTGGTTCTAAAAATACGTGATCTATTTTAATATCAGTTATTTAGGCAGTAGATGCTGAGTGTGAAGTGAGAAAAATGAAATAAGAGCAAAAGGAAACGAGATTGTGCAAATCGGGTAATGGAGAGACCGGTCTCAAGGGTGGTCAGAAGGGCCTCGAGGTCGAGCTTAAGAAGCTTGACTAGGGGCTATCGATGACCTTATAACAGTGTTGAAGGCCTTAAGAATGGACTATTTATGATCAATAACAAGTAATAAATGAAGAATAATTCAAGAACACAATAAATGAGAAGCAATAAATCAATGAAGCAATTGTAGAGAATGTTTTAGTTAGAGAGCAGAGGATGTTCTTGTTCTTGTATTGAATATTATGTGTGTTACAAAGTGACAACGGTCGCCTTTATATATGAGGGGGAACCCTAACATAGTACATGTGTAATTAATGCAAAGAGATATGGCTGATACAACCATTTAATGCCACTGTACGAGCTTGTACTATTTTGTATATTTTGTCAGCTTTAACCACGTGCCCCTTGGGAATTTCCCGTCTTTCCATGTTAACCTTCGATTTGTGCTACCTCGAGGTCGAGGACCTTTGATATGTACTACCTCGAGGTCGAGGACCTTCGATATGACCCTTCGATGCCAAAACTTGAACCTTCGAGCCTTCTGAGCGTCAAATGACCGTAAAATCGGGCTCTCCAATTTTAGCCATATACAGATAGTCCCCGCGTTTCTTAGAATGAAGAGATAAGAAACGGTCTTGATGTTTTGCCTCTTCGACACTCCCATTATGATGTCACTCCCTTCAGAGCATTAAATGACGTGATATGAAAAGCTGCGCAGAGGTCGCTGTCAACACAATTCTCGAGAAACCCATGAACCGTCATAGGTTCGACTCTTCCGCTTCAAGAATACCCAAAGGGCCTCTATAAATACTAAAATCACTTGCCTTTTCATAGTTTTGCATCTTCTTCATCTTCTCCAAACCTTCAAATTTCAACTAAGTGCTTCCTATTCTTATCTTCTGCCTGTGCCATTTTTTCGTCTTCTCACTTCAAAACTCGATAGTTATCATGGAAAAAACTTCCAAAATGGTCCCACAAAAGGAGGGAGATGCTTCTATATCATGCCCATCTAAGGGCAAGTCAAAAATTCCTCCTACCATCGAGCAATGCACCCCTGACCCTTTCGACACCATTTCTGACTTCACAATAGAAAAACCCCCTTCTACACTGGGACGATGCGAGCCCATGTCTCGATACATAAGTGTAGTATCAGATATAGAGAGGGTAAAAGAAGAGGTCCATACGGCTGACGAAAGCATAGTCACGCACAAGGTCAGATTTCTCAGTGTATATACATACCCCTTCACCTTAAGCCCCGTCGATTCTTATTCTCCACCGATTGACCCCGTGATTCTTGATTTTTGTCATCAATACCGAGTGACACTTGGTCAGATCTATCCTTCATTTTGAAGGATTGTATATATGTTCCGACATATCATCAACATGGTCGAGGGAATGACTTTCACCCTCGACCATTTGATCAGATTGTACAGCCCTTCACTCTTCCACAGGGCCTTATTTAACTTCACCACGAATCCACCAAGGAGTTCCTTGCCCTGCATCGACGAGTACAGAGATCAGGGATGGATGATCCAATTTTAGAATCAGAACTTCGGACATCATCCCCGCTGACAGAATGCCATTCACGGAGGAATGGAATATGAAACGTAAGTACCCTTAAATTGAGCATGCTTTGCTGTCTCTTTCTCTTTCGACTGATTTTTTTCTAATTGTGCAGCCACTGTTTGGTTTCCCGACATGGTTCAGGACCTTCCGGGGTGGATCAAACGTTTAGACTCTGCTTTCCCATACAACAAACGTGTATGGTGTGAGCTGGCCAAAACACAATGGCAAGCTAAGAATCATGGTACGCTCTTGTTGCTATTGTTTTTTCATTCTTCGTAAGAACTTTTGATAGTGATGCTTTTTGACATAACATGTTTGTGCAGGCCTTGGTGAAGGCGTGTTGATGAGGCCGCACCCACCTGGTGAGGAAGACGCCTCGAAGACCACCAGAGATAAGAAAAGGAAGAAAGAGGCCTCGGTAGAGTCTCCAAAATCAAAAAGGCCAAAGGCTCGGAAGCCTAGAACCGACGCCACGGTCTTGTTTTCGACGGCCCCTGAGAGTCTGTGGGCCGAGGAAGAGAGCAATAATGCCTTCCCTTTGGTACAAAGGGCAAAGCGAAACACTGAGGCTTTGAGAGGTATTAGGTGGTCATCCGTTGAGTTAGAGGCGGTCGATGCGGACCCGCTGTTCGTAGAGGAGACCCTCGAGGAGGTTTTGGGCGTAGTCCCCGATACGCTCATCGGACATGACACAGTCCATGTAGAGGAGATCGGAGAGCTTGCTACTGGAGGTTTCTGATGTTGGGAAGAAGCCCCGATGGAGGCTGATATTGTTGGTGGACTTCATTCTGGTCCGTCATTCTCTCTAGGGGAGATACAGGATACTCAAGTTAGGGGTGTTCCCGATCTAGAGACTTCTCTTGGAGAGGATGATGGATCTAAAGACTACTTCGAGGGGTTCGATGAGGAGACCGATGTTAATGCCTCAGTTTCTCTCGAGGAAGACGAGAGGCTCCAAAAACAGGTGACATTTGAGAAACAATATGCTATTCTCTGTTTTTCTATTCTTGTTTTCTGATTTCCCTTCTTTGTGTTGCAGGTTAAGAAGCTGTATGACCAAGCCTTCACCAAGATGCAAGATGAGTTGAATCATCATGGGGAGGAGCTTGAGAATCTTATGTCGGAGTCGGTCGAGCTGGAGGCTTTATGCGCTCGAAAGAAGAAGGATATTGACCAACCTTCGGGCAAGCTCGGAGAGAGCACATCGGGAGAGGACTGACTTCTCCAAGCAGGTATGTCGGTACCCACATTTTATCTTTAGTTGCAATGCTTGGTGTTGATTGACCTGCTTTATGTTTTTCAGATTAGGTAGAAGGACACCCTGGTGGAGCGGTTTCGAGGGGAGGTTGTGGACAAGGATGCCGAAATCCTAGAGCTGGCTCGGCTGAATGACGCTGCGGCTTCGGAGAGGGAGGTGCTTCGGGGGAAGATATCCTCGGTCGAAGACCTTCTCCAAGGTGCTCAGGAGGAGGCTGTTGTACTATCTGCGGCCAAATCTGAGGCTAATGAATATGTCTCCTCATACAAGAGAGAAGATGCTGCTGCGAACGACCAGGCCAGGGAGATATCCGAGAAGGCTGAACTGAAGCTGGCTCGGGCAGTTGCTCATGCCCATGCACAAACCAGGAGGCAAGCCCTCGAGGAAGTGAGAATCAAGGGTGTCGATCTTTCTGCCAAGATCGAAGAGGCCAGGGCCCTGGAGGAGGAATTGGTAATGCTGAGTACGTCGGATGAGGGCTCCGAAAGCGGCTCGGACAGCAGCGAAGGCGAAGAGTAGATTTTCCACCTTTTTCGTTTTTTCCTTTTTCTGTATATGGGAAACTTTCGGGGGAATTTTTGTAAAGAACACCTTTGTAAATATATTTTTTGAAATGGAATTTCTCTTGTCGTATATCGCACAAACTTTGTCCCGCGACTTTTGACTTTTATGCTTCGAATCTTAGCTTCCTCGGAACTCACACTCGCAATGGTAGATCCCCTCGAGATCGGACACCTTCTCGAGGCTAAGTCGGCATGTGAGCTTCGATCCCTCGAATGTCGTATAACGGTATCATTTATGTTTTGTGACCGTGAAGTGACTGAGGTGTCCCCACCGGTACACTTCCCCAAGCGTTATGATGACTTTGCCAGAAATTGAATGGCCTTCAAAGTAGTTGGTTAGCCACCTTTCGCTCTATATATTTTCATTCTTATTTTTCATTCAACTCTTGCATCTTTGCAAAAACTTAGATTTCCTTTCAAATTTCTCATCCCTTTCCCATTTTTGCGAAAACCGCTTTCCTTCCTTCCTATTTATCTCTGCTTGAGTAGCTACAGCTGTTGTGCCCGATTCAGTTTACCAAGAGAAGGGAAATTCTTCCTCTGCTCTTAGCCTGGCCGGTGGTACACCGCCGGCATATGGTGAGCTGACCTCGTACTGCATCGCTCCGAAGAAATACTTTGCATTAGAGAAGCCCTTCGATGCCCCGGGCCATCGAGAGCACATGCTTCGAGGTTTGTCCGATTGATAGAAGAAAACCACCTCGAGGTCGTAAGGAGAGACTGTGGCTGGGGGAAATGTGATGTTGCAGATACCCTCTCGAGAAGAGAACTTCATGACTTATGTAGAGGGATTCTTGACCGTGTATACATATCCGTTTACATTAGGCCCCCTCGATTGACTTGTGCTCGAATTCTGCAAAAGGTACCGAGTCACCCTGGCACAGATTCATCCATACTTTTGGTGGATAGTGCTGATGATGAGGTATTTTACCGAAAAGGTTGAGCTCGAATTCACCCTCAACCACCTTATTAAATTATATCGGCCTCAGCATTGTCGAGGCCTGATTGCATTACAATGCCGGTCCACCAGGCCTTTCATTGCCAGCGATGATGAGGACCAAAACAGAGGATGGATGAGTCGATTTGTTCGAGTGAGGACCGTAGATATCATTCTAGCAGAGTTCCTGCCATTTCCCAAAAAATGGAACTTCAAACGTAAGTGTCATGTCGTACCTTAGTGTCTTTTGTTCTTATCGATTTATAAGAGTGATCCTTTTTCTCTTTTTCAGCGTCCCGTAGGTGCCGGGGGAGGTCCCTCATCTTGCGGAATGGACTCGGAGGCTAGCCGCTTCCTCAACATATGACGAACGCAAGTGGTGTGATCTCTCGAACGGAAAATGGGAAGCAAAGCACCACACTATGAGCCGTGTGGTATCCCATTTGATGAACGTTGCCTTTTGTGCGTACTAACTCTGTCACCGCAGGTGTTGGTAGGTTTTCTAAAATGAGACTGTTCCCCTTCGAGGAGAGGGAAGGCCTGAGGGAGGACAATAAGCGAGAAAGATCCTCAATAGATGAGGACATTCTCAATGAGGCGGGGCCTTCTCGGAGACATAAAGGAGATTCCATTGCTGAGGAGAGATTTATATACGTCGGTCATTCTGCGGACATCATCTCTCCTCGTGAGGATGATTCTCTGTCTACGGCTCGAGCCGGGGGCCCTTCCAAGGTTTTCGATTCTGTCAGGCCTGAGACCTCTAATTTCAAAGAAGAGGTTCCACGAGAGAGAAAGAGCAAGAGTCCTCCACCATCGGCTGCTTTTGCCCTCGAAGGTACTTCGAAGGATGCTCGGGACCAGGGGCCGCCCGGACCAAGTGAGATTCCGTGTGAGCATACCCCTATTGAGAGCGGTTCAACTAGGGCCGATGGGGCCAGGACAATAGATGCATGTTCAACTTTTAAGGAGGCCCAGCGGCTCTGTTCGGAGGTGAGTTTTGGTCGGCCTTGCTAGCTTTTTAGCTGTGAATCTTCATTCTTTTAACTGAAGTTTCTCTTTTGCAGGTTTTTGACAAACTCAAGTTCGAGTTGCTTCGCTGTGAGACCCGGTTGTGGAAAGCTTTGGGTAAGGAAAAATCTCTCAAGATTCTTTGCAATAAGAAAACAAAAGAGTTGATACATCTTTGGGTGGAGAGGCATTGGAGTCGGAATTGTGAAAGCAATCTCGAGTGTCAGGTAACCCTTACCCTGAAGGGGTATGTGCTTCCTTTCTCTCTTTTGGGAACTAATGCTTTGGTGCTTCAGCTGCAGGGAAATACAGAAGCGTTGGAGCGCCTTTAGGGCGAAGTCGGGCAAGTTAGTTCTGAATGCCAAGCATTGAAGGCGCAGATAAGCGTACATGTTGCAGCCCAAAGAAATGCTTTGGCCAAGGCTGTTTCCCTCGAGATACAACTTTGTAATGCCCGAGAAGATAGCTCAATTCAGTCGAGCAGGATTACCAAGCTCGCTCGAGACTGATCTTCTAAATATGAAGGTCGAGGTCGTGGACGCTCGAGATAAAGTTGAAGAAGCTCGAGCGAAGGCCGATAAGAAGGTGGCCATTTATTTGAAAGGTGTTGCCGATGCTCGGGCTGATCTGAGAGGAGCTTTCAACAGAGAGAGGAGGGTCAATGAGTATGCTCGATGCAAGTCTCGGAGGGAGGCCCTCGAAGAGATACATGCTAGGGGATTTGACCTCTCGGAAGAGATAAAGCAGACCGAGGTGGATGAGATTGACACTAAGTTTTTCCTTTCTTCTTGAGCTAATGCTAATATTTGAAGGCCGCTGTGGGAGCTGGTCCGAGGGGCCTTTGAGGGAGCTGGTCCCGAGAGTAGACTAGATTTTTTGCTTTTTTGTTTGCATAAGACTCATGTGGGAGTGTTGTAAATATGTATTTGTAATGCACACACACACACACACACACACACATATATATATATATATATGAAAGATTCTTTGGTTTGATTTGTTTGCCGATAGTTTGCTCGATGAATTGGACTTTGAGATGAAACCATTGGGGTCATAAATTGTCCCTAAGGCTTTTTAAGATGGCGACTTGGGCTCTTACGATTTAGGTCGGTACAACCTTCGGTGTAGCCGGCGACTTGGGCTCTTACGCATTTGGCCCTAAGGCGCTTTAGTTAGCCGTATCGGGCTTAGTCTTCGAGTCGGGTTTCGATTCGAGCTCAACGGCCCTCAGGTTTTCAAATCGGCCCTGAGGCGCTTTGGGTCGGTATGACTGTAGATTGCGACTTGGGCTCTCTTACGCGTAAGGTCGATACGACCTTTAATATAGCGGGCGACTTGGGCTCTTACGCTTTTTTGGCCCTGAGACGCTTTTGTTAACCGTATCGGGCTTAGTCTCTGAGTTGGGTTTTGACTCGAGCTCAACGGCCCTTAGGTTTTCAAATCGGCCCTGAGGCGCTTTGGGTCGACATGACCTGTAGCTGGCGACTTGAGCTCTTACGCTTAAGGTCGATACGACCTTTAATGTAGCGGGCGACTTGTGATCTTATGCTTTTTTGGCCCTGAGGCGCTTTAGTTAACCGTATCGAGCTTAGTCTCCCAGTCGGGTTTCGACTCGAGCTCAACAGCCCTCAGGTTTTCAAGTAGGCCCTGAAGCGCTTTGGGTCGGTATGACTCATAGCTGGCGACTTGGGCTCTTACGCGTAAGGTCGATACGACCTTTAATGTAACGGGCGACTTGGGCTCTTACGCTTTTTTGGCCCTGAGGTGCTTTAGTTAATCGTATCGGGCTTAGTCTCTGAGTCGGGTTTTGACTCGAGCTCAACGGCCCTCAGGTTTTCAAATCGGCCTTGAGGCGCTTTGGGTCAGTATGACCTGCAGCTGGCGACTTGGGCTCTTACGCGTAAGGTCGATACGACCTTTAATGTAACGGGCGACTTGGGCTCTTAGGCTTTTTTGGCCCTGAGGTGCTTTAGTTAATCGTATCGGGCTTAGTCTCTGAGTCGGGTTTTGACTCGAGCTCAACGGCCCTCAGGTTTTCAAATCGGCCTTGAGGCGCTTTGGGTCAGTATGACCTGCAGCTGGCGACTTGGGCTCTTACGCGTAAGGTCGATACGACCTTTAATGTAACGGGCGACTTGGGCTCTTAGGCTTTTTTGGCCCTGAGGTGCTTTAGTTAATCGTATCGGGCTTAGTCTCTGAGTCGGGTTTTGACTCGAGCTCAACGGCCCTCAGGTTTTCAAATCGGCCTTGAGGCGCTTTGGGTCAGTATGACCTGCAGCTGGCGACTTGGGCTCTTACGCGTAAGGTCGATACGACCTTTAATGTAGTGGGGGACTTGGGCTCTTACGCGTAAGGTCGAAAGGGCCTCGAGGTCGAGCTTAAGAAGCTTGACTAGGGGCTATCGATGACCTTATAACAGTGTTGAAGGCCTTAAGGATGGACTATTTATGATCAATAACAAGTAATAAATGAAGAATAATTCGAGAACACAATAAATGAGAAGCAATAAATCAATGAAGTAATTGTAGAGAATATTTTAGTTAGAGAGCAGAGGATGTTCTTGTTCTTGTTCTTGTATTGAATATCATATGTGTTACAAAGTGACAAGGGTCCCCTTTATATATGAGGGGGAACCCCAACATAGTACATGTGTAATTAATGCAAAGAGATACGGCTGGTACAACCATTTAATGCCATGGTACGGGCTTGTACTATTTTATATATTTTGTCAGCTTTAACCACGTGCCCCTTGAGAATTTTCCGCCTTTCCATGTAGACCTTCGATTTGTGCTGCCTCGAGGTCGAGGAACTTTGATATGTACTGCCTCGAGGTCGAGGACCTTCGATATGCCCTTTCGATGCCAAAACTTGAACCTTCGAGCTTCTGAGCGTCGAAATGATCGTAAAATCGGGCTCTCCAATTTTAGCCGTATATAATGTGCAATCAGTTTTCGATATCTAATTTGTCTAGCATGACATGAAAACTTGATATTCATCTCATTAAAGTCTATTTATATGGCTTATATGACTTAACTTATATGACAATCCCTGAAGAATGTAAAAATCTTAAAGCATATATAATTCTTGGTCTTGAAGTGCCACATCCTACGTGCAATTTGTGCACATATGTATCTTTCTATAACTATAAGCATGATAATGTGATATCGAGAATTTTTCCCTCTATGGAGATATTGAAAAGTCTATTCCACGACATTATATGAAGACATTATATATATACAAGAATGATGATTTCAAGGTGAAACATATTTATTCAAGTTAGAATATGGTTAATTTGTTCACCAAATCTCTACTAATGTCAACCTTCAAGAAGCTAGTGCACAAGATTGAGATGCGAAGGCTCAAGGATGTGAATTGATGCTCTCATCAGGGGGAGTTAATACGCGTTGCTCTTTTTCCCTTGCAAGGTTTTGTCCCACTGAGTTTTCCTTGCAAGGTTTTTAACGAGGCAACCAAAAGGCGTATTGTTAGATATGTGTACTCTTTTTTCTTTATTATAATTTTTTTCCCACTAAGTTTTATTTTAGTTAAGGTTTTAACGAGGCACATTATTTGTTGAATACACATTCAAAGGGGAGTGTTATAAATAGAATTTTATTTAAGGTGAATGTCTATATTTTAGAGAGATTGTAGAATTTGTTACTTGGTGGCTAAGTCACTTTTCCCCCTATAAATAGAGGGGTTCTATTCCATTGTAATTGATCCCAAAATTCAATAAGAATTCCCTCTCCCTCTTTCTCTACAATATTGTTCTTGTTCTTTTATTGTTCCATAACAGTTATTTCCTTTTTGCTTCTTTAACAATTTTGGATTAATACACGCTTAGAATTATTAGGTGATGACACTATATTATTGAGCTACTAATTTTTTTCTATTGATGTTGGAACTCTTTTTTCTTCTCGTAATATGCTCCATCTTGACTTAAAATAAAGTTTCTTTTATATTTACTCTAAAGCAAAAGTAATGACTTTGCTCATTTGCATCGATAGAAATATAGGCTAAAAGAAAAAATGTAACCCCAATGAAAGATGGAAGGTAGAATTGACGACGAGACCCCTTAATTTGAGAGATCCCAAAGTTATCTACTTTTTGATAAGACCATAAAAATGTACTTGCAAAAAGGAAAACACATAGAACAAGATATCTTTTGTCGCCTACTCCCCTTGAACCCTACTTTTTTGTTCGCCGTAAACATCTGGGGTTGGATAAGCTCCATGGAATGTATCAGAATAGGTAGAAAGACTAGTTGAATGCTCCATAAATTGTTCTAACTTTAGATTTTGATTTGTTTCTTGAGGAACCATCCAAGTAATTGGCTCCACGTAAGCCAATCCATTGTTTGGTACAGCATCCTGTGGATAGTTGTCTATCATATGATAACCAAAGTTTAAACCATGTTCATCATTTGTAGCATCAACGCTTCCATTTTGGTGATGCTCGAGCGATGAGTACATCGAGTCTGCATTTACAACTAGTTTTAATTCGTTGGACGATGTCACTTGATTGTCGTTCAATAGATGGTTCTCTATATAGTTTAGCACTACGTTATCTTGGTTATGTCCCGGCAAGTCATTTTGTTGATACATAGCTTGATAATTTTGGGTTGGAATACCCCAATTAGCTTGTGGTGTTGTAGAAATGGGCAACATTCCAATAGTTTGATTTCCCATTGCAACATTCACCAAGTTGTTTGGTCCTTGGCGCAAAAGCGCCCTTCTTTGGTTGGTATTTGCATAGTTACTTCTACTCTCACCTGCATTCACAACAGTTCACTAAGGTAAAATGTACATGATAGACTTTAATGGGTCATAACCCGTCCTACTACTTCAAAATCAAACTAATAGAAGCTGGCACAAACTTTTTATATAGGTTGGTTGAGGTATGTCTAGAAACACCGCCAATGAATATATACTTAGCCGATGAACATATACTTACCCAACACGTCCAAGTCTAGGCGGTTAAACTTTTTATGGACTAAAATGATTATATCTAGAGTGAATCACTATGTCCACATGCTCAATATGATATAATTAAACAGTTATATAGAATAATTATCGTTCATACCTGACACTGAAAAATTTGAACTGAAAGGTGCCATCGTTGTCCTTTTATTATGCTTTGGATGGTTAGGGATTAAAACGAAAGAAGAAGAAGAGAAGCGAATGGGGTGATGCATCTTGGAAAAAAACTGTGATCCATATCGATTGTCAAAGTAATCTGAAAACTCAGGAACATCTGATTCAAAATAAGGAGATAATTGGCTAGGGAAAGGTTGTTTGCTTAGTTCATTCAACCTTGCATCATAATGTAATAGCTTCTCATAGTGCTTGTCAAGTACTCCGGGAGGAAATTTAACCCAGTGCCTCCTGAAAAATATATTACTTACAACTATTTTATTTTTTAATAGAGAAAAAAGAAAAACACATAAAATAGAGAATCCTGAAAGAGAAGGTTAAGTTAACCTGTAAGTGGGAGCTTGGCCTCCAGTAAAATCTGATGTCTGCTGCCACAATGTGTGCTTTCTCGGTTGAGGATTTGTTTCACGATAAAAGGAAGGTGGTTGGTTCAACTGTATAAATGATAATTATATGTGATAAAAAATAATTAAACCCAAAATTACGTTAATATTTTTAACTAAAGGAACACAATTAATTGCTATATTATGAGAGAGAAAAGAAATTAACCTCAATCTCGAGAACTCCTGATTGATCATTTTGTAAAATGACGGCTCTAATAGCAATGATATCTGACCATTGCATTTCAATCTTGCTCTTTAACGGTCCATCTAGAATTTCCCATACTAATTTCCGCTTAGCATAATAACATTTCGCTATCAAATCACCTTCGTACCTTGAAACTCTCTGCCAAATATTTCATTAATTAATTAGTTATTATTTCAATCAATCAGTTATAATTCAATTTTTCAAACTAGTTATGGTTGGTTTTAATTAATCATAAATCATTTGTACCAATTGTTGTAATATTAAATATGGACGCGTTCTAAATATTTTAGTGTTTTACAAAGATTAATTATTTTAATTATGTTGACCGCTAACCTAGCAAATACTTTCTTTATCTAGATTTGGGTGTGCTACGTGAATAGTTGTTTTAGTCAATTATGCTAATAAAAAGTTCGCCTCATTTTGTTTAAATAGAAACTTCGTTTTTGAAATTAATTGCACTAGAGTTTATCATCAGTTGTGTAAAAATATAAAAACTTGACCACTGGTTCTTGTTTTTAAATTTATGGTAATAAGGTAGTTTTACAGATTGGTGACAAGATGGTATCCATCACCACGTCCTACATTTTAATTATTACTGGAATTAAAAATAAAAAGAACTATTACTTCATTTGTCACAGATCAACGTCTAAAATTTAAGATAAAAGCTAAGTGATAAGTATATCATTAAAATATTTTATGGTTTCATCAAGTAATCATAATAATTCCTATTATTTTAATTGCTTAAAATATTTTATGACATGCAAAAGCCCAAAAACAAGTTTTACCTCCCAGTCACCAATCTTGAGCTTTATAGCAGGGAAGTTGGAAGCCTTCAATTTTTCAGAAACAGCAGCAAAATCTTCCATCTTTGACCTATTTCTATTATCATTTTTCGAAGAATTCATTTGATTTCCATTGCGAGAAGAAGCTGCTGGTCTTCCCAATTGGCGCGGAGGGCTGCTAGAAGAACTTCCTTTCTTTCCTTCTGAAAGTTGCGTTTCTATTAAGTCCAAAAAAGATGGTGTCTTCTTTAGTGTCAGACCTAGAAGGTTTGCCTCATTGACAAAATTCATTTCTCCATCCTACAAAAATTCAATAATTAATTAATGTGGTTATGAAGGAAGAAACATAAATATCTACTAACAAATTCTTTTTCATTATTTACAAATCAAATAATGGTTGGTTTGTTTTTTTATTGATTAGTGTCTTGATTTACTTTATTTTTACTAGCTTATGAGACGTTCATATCTGTGTTCTCTATAGATACAAAAATTGAAAATAAATGAAGTGGAAATGAACAAATCCTCCGCCAAGGACGAAAACAAAGCACAATCTAACATGAAAGAGAAAGAAAGAAAAAAGAAACAAGATTAAATAAAATTGAACAAATGTGGATTCGAAGTGGATGAGGGGCCAAGTTGTGCCGACCTAAAAAAAACATGTGGTGAAAGGACACATATAAAAACTATAAAAAAAAAAAAACACATATATATATATATATATATAAAATAGAAAAAAGAAAAAGCAACCATGCATATTGCAACTTAGATTTAAAAGCTTTGCACAAAAGCAAACCAAGGAAGAACATGTAACGAACCTCTGAATTGGATTCGGGTGACGGCCTGAACCTTTTGGGACGACCATCTTCATCTGAATCTGAGCTCATGCTTCGGCCTTTGAGTCGAAGGCTGGTATTTAGATAGCCAACGCCAACATCATGATCGTTAACTTGTGGGTTCATAGATTCAAAGCTTTGATGAAGGCGTTGCTCAGAAACAGTAGCAGCATATCTATATCGGGGAACCATAGAGAGAGAAAAAAACTCAACAGAAAGAAAAGAGGGAACGATTAATTCTGAGCTTTTTTGATGAGAGAATAGTTGAAAGGAAGAAGTAGGAAAAGGAGGGAGGAGGATGCAGAGTGAAAAGGGTCACTTGTTTATATGGAGAAGAAGCCAATAATATAGTGATTGTGGATATAAAGGACTCTGTCTGACTATGTGAAGTCTTTAATTTTTGTAGGGATTTTTCCTATTGGCGGTAAAAACAAAAAAGTCAAATTCCTTTTTTTCTTTTTCTGAAAAATGTAGTAAATCTGCTTTTACCCCTCTTTTCCATTCTCGTCTTAACAATTAAAGATGCATTTGTTACTTATTAGTGGAATATAAATTGTTTATTTGGATATCGGATTTATCACCTAGAATCTTCTATCACATTACATTAACAATTCGCAATAAAGATCACAAGTCTTCCATTTCATGTGTGAAGAGTTTTCTCGTTATTAGAGTGTAAATGGCTAAAAAACGTAAAAGAACTCTAATCACTGCTACTTCATTTACTTGGTCCTCCAAAAAATATTATTGTCCTAAAGTTTCATTTGTAAGAGTCTTTTCGTCAATTCTATTTTGTAAATGCGAATTCAACTTGATTAATCGAGAATGCTCTAGCAACTAAGAGTAGTACTATATAGAGCCCGTTTGGACATAAAAAAAATTTCACTTGTTTCGAATTTTTTTTACTTTTTTTCGAAATCAGTCTTTGTCCATGAAATTTTCAATTTTCACTTGATTGAAAATTTTCGAAAATTTAAAAATCTCCAAAAAGTTATTTTTCAAAATTTTCATTCAAATCACTCACAAAGCATAAAAAAACAACCCAAAATAATATTCATGTCCAAACACAACTCTATTCAAATACCAATTTCACTTGAATTTTTTTTTCATTTTTATTTTACAATTCTTATGTCCAAACGCCCACATAGTATGTATTAGTAATAGTGAGAATTGTGTACCTTTTGGTTTTGGTTTTTGTTTTGTGGAGTATAGATCTATGATATATTTGTTTAATGTTTATTTGGATGATTCCGGTTTAGTAAACATAATACTTCAAATGTCATAATTACAACATATCATATCTAGTATTCCGTCAACTACATTTCAATAAGCCTCAAACTATTTTCTATGGGCGATATATTACGCTCAAGTCGCTTTACATGTTATTATTATTTTTGTTACTTAAGATGAGGTTTATAGACCGATTACTCCTGAACTTAAATTGCGTCAACTTATAATATAATGGTGAAAAACAATAATATTGTCTTTCGTAGGAATTAAACATGTTGCATAATAACAAACACTGACTTTTCGATCTAAAACGAGTAAACACATTAATGACTTGCCAGTTTATTTTAGTTTTGACGTCAGCTTATAATGGTGAAAACAACAAAATTTTCTTGCTCGTGGGAATTAAACACGCTACATAAGTAAAAGCTTTCTGACTTTTGCTCTAAAATAAATAAAAAACGTGAATGACTTACCAATTTATTTAAGAACAAAAAGAATAATATTACACGTAAAAGAATATTACATTAATAATTTATTAGTTGATTCTAACCACTTGGGTAAACGAGTAACTTACCGAAAAATTATTTTTTTTACCTTAAACGATTTTCTTTTAAGAATTTCTCTAGATTTTGGTAATACTTGAGATTAATAGGTTTATAGCTTTTGCAATCAACGGGTTAAGAGGCAAAATTATGACTTGGGTGGTGAGACTATCATTTTAATTGGGAAGATGCCAATTTTGCATGTTTTACATTTATTATTAGTCTCATACACCGATAAATGCTTCTTATACGCGGTAGCAAACTATAGAACATGTTAATTTCTTAAAATTTGTTTTAATATTTGACCTATACTTATAACTTAGAATCTGACAAAGACTTAACAAATTACTAAATACACATAATGGCTAAACAATTAATTAAATTGTGGAAACTTTGGCTTTGAACACTGTAAGTATTTTGTAATTTCTACACTAGAGCTGCTCTTGGGGATTTAAAGGGAATATACTCTTGAGACTTTTAGATTAAAATCCGACGTGATAGATTTAGCTAAATGTGCTCCTCTTAGCCATAAGTATTTCTTTCTTGTTAATAAATGTTTTGTTGGCATTACTTCATTTTCAATAAAAAATATTAAACTAAAATTAGAATATATAAAAAATGTTTGTTATAGTCACTACAAAATTTGATAGTGAAAAAAGGATTAGCTGGGATTTACTACTGTTACATCTGTTTTAATTGCTAATTTCCTCGATTTAAAAAAGTAAAATTGGCGTAAATTGTAATCCAAAACAATCCGAGTCCAAACCTATGACCAAACTACAATTGACAAAAATGAGGTTTGACCTATTATTTTTTGTTTTCTACCCAGAAAAATAAAAACAAAAGAAGAAAAACGAGATGAAGGGGTTAATTGTTTTGTGCCTTTTCACATACAGCGCAAGATAGTTCTGACTTTGTTTAATAAGGACAAAAATCTGAGTTTTCTATGTTGCCTTCATCTTCCAGGTAAAAAACTGAGTTATTGAGTAAATTTTATGGGTGGTTATTCAGCTTTGTACGCATTATATAAAAGTTATTATTTTTTTTTATTACGTAAAAATTATTTTACTTTGTTTCACTTTTCACAAAAATAACTTTGACCATTTTGATTAAAACCCCACCTAGAATATGAGAGAAAATAACAAAAATAATCCTTATATTTTCTGGTAGTTTAATATGCGCCCATAAATATACTCCTTAGTTGTTTTGATTCAATAAAGCTGTCAAAAGTGAGTACTTTTGATTTTCGTCGAGTATTTAACAAATTACAATTGCTATTTTAATGGAAAATATGAAAAAGAGATTACTATGGAATCATATTTAGAAGTGTATTTTTTACTATTTCGACTATTTTTGGCTTATTACAAGATTTTGCATAACTTTTGAGGTGTAATATGCTATTTTAAAATTTATTTTTAGCATCTAGAGCAATTTTTGTTTTACGACTTCTGGATTGACAAGTCCATCCCATCAAAGTATTTAGTCTTACTTGCAATTAGGTATAAAATAATTGAATTTTGTTATTTCATAATTAATCATGCGGTCTGAAGATATAAAATTTGTATATCATGAAAGGAGTAACTCATTTTCCACGTAAATGTAAGTTAGTTGCATTAAAGTCGATTGTGGTGATTGGTGAATTTGCGTTCATCCATTGGTTCGACTTTTGGACAAATCATTAGTTTCTTTTATTGATTAAAGGATCAAATACTAATTATTTAATTTAGTCCGGAAGAGGTGTGATATGTTTGTATATATTACAATAGCAGGTTACAAAGCTAAAGTGTGTCCTTACTTTCTTGTTTACTTTCCAACTAGTTTCACCCATATAATATTTTTTATAATAACTTTATGTCTAAGTTAGCAGAGCACCTACGATTTTTAATTTTTTTTTGTTCATTACTAAATTTGACGGAACTATATTGGTAATTCTAGTTAACTAGATTTTAGTTTTCAGTATATTTAATAAGCATAGTTTATTAAATCTTCGATAAAAATTAAAAGCGCTCATTTTTGACCACCTTATGAGATCAAAATAGCTAAGGAATATATTTAAAGGCCCAATTTGAATTTACCCCAAATATAAGGATAATTTTTTGTCATTTTTTCTCACATTTTAGGTGAGTTTTTTACAAAAAATGATCAAAGTTATTTTTGTGAAAAGTGAAACAAAGTAAAATGATTTTTATGTAACAAAAAAAAAGAATAAGACTTTGAAGTAATGAGCACAAAGCTGAGAATTTACTCTTCATTATTTGGATCATAGATTTACTTCTACCTATAGTGTGAATCTACCTTCTTCTTCTTTTTCTTATTTACTCCCTTTTTGTCTGCATCAAGAAATCTCTTCAGAAAATGAAAAATAGTGATTAATTTCAATCTGCTATAAATTTGATGGAGCCAACCGTATTTTAAATCGGAACGAAGAGTTTACCGAATATATAAAATATATCAGAGTTAACTTAAGTACTCGCTCGTCCAACCACTTAAACTAAAAATATTCGGCAAACGTATAATATATGTATAATTCATATGTAATATATATATATAAATAAATAATTATGTATAATCAGTGTATAATTTATGTATAGCGATTAGAAAAGTAGACATCAAATTTTACTGGTTATCTGTATAAGAATCCCATACAAAATTATTGTCTTGTTAAGATGTTTCTTTGTGGAATTTATATCTAAAATCAGGTCAAAAAGAGAGAATAGGTTGTACGCATAAAAGATCGGAATTTACATGTTAAGTGTGTCCTTAACAGTGAAATTAAGAGGATTAACCAATCTAAAATTGATAAAAATATATTAGGAATATAAAAAGAAAAAATAGTGATGCAAATAAACTATATATGTAAAGAAGCATCAATCTTTGCACGTGGAACTTTTCTTGTATTTTTTAAGAAGAAAGAATTTCAAGAAACTGGCTGCGAAATCCCCCTTGAGTAGATAACGTTGAAACTTACAAAGGAATTGGGCCATACGTAATCTCTCCTACTCCTCTACACTTCGGGAAGAAAAAAAAAGTGGAAGAATGTAGAAATGCATGCGCAACTACTCTCGTTCAGACGCCAATGCGAATAAACATCTGCACATTTACATGGCTTAAAATAAGAAAGGGCCTCTTTTCTATTCTTATGCAAAAATCTGACTAAAAAACAATCATAGTAGCAACTCTATGTGACATTATCAAAAATCTAAGTGAAAGTGATGTCAATAGGGGTTTTGAACAAAAAAAGTGGCATTCTTATCTTTTGTTTGTGGAAGAGTGACATTGACAATATTCAAATTGCGGGGTTTCTTGAAAACAGACTCTCTACCTATACAAAGTAGGGATAAAATCTGCGTACATATTATCCTTTTCAACCCTCACATATAAAAAAATTATTACGTATGTTGTTGTTTTGTTGTTTGGACATGGTCATCGCCTCATCAGGTATTCATTGGCTTCATTTTTATTTTATTTTTTCTTTGATATGTCTAAGAGACATAATAAGAAAATATGTACCTAAATCTTACACTCCCTTAATTATCTTACCATGTCTGTTTGACAGAGAATTTTCAAACGGAGGTTTTACAATTTTACACAACAAAAAAGTCAAAAATTAAGGATATAGGAGTACTACAACGTAGAAAGTTTATAATTTCACGATACTATAACAAATCAAATAATTTTTAACTGTGGGTCAAAATTGAGTTAACTATCTCAAGTCCAAAAATGAGGCAAGTTAATTTCCTAGGTATTTAATTGACTTCCTCAGGCTTTGCCAAGACTAAAACTCAAATCGGTCCAACTAAATACAGGTCGAGCGTTTGATGTGTTAGCTTTAAAATAAGTTGGCGTCATCATATATTTAATAAATAAAATAAAATACAATATGCATAATATATTGGAAACAACCACGCTCAAGATCTTGGTGGGACATGGGGTTAGCTGGAGATACCATTAAGCTTTCTTTGGATGCATGCATTGTATGTAATAAGACTGCAAATGGGAAAAAAGATTATCATAGTATCAATCTGACTCATTTTGGAATTTTGAAATAAAATAATCCCTACATCAAGTGGTCATTTCTCTAGTTGAAGGTCTAGTCATTCATACTCATGTTTCAATTCCAGATCTAACTTTCAACTTTTTTTCATGTCATCACCGTGATCATATCTCTATATATTACAAATATAATATTCATAACCGTGGCCCATATCTAAGCAGCCCCATTTAAGCGGCGAAGTTGGGAATCACCAAGTTTGACAGCGCAACAAGAGCACAAAGCACCACTAAGGCGTACGACGGAAGGATTTACCTCCTCCATTCTTAATCAAAGTTACGAATTTGAGCCTTAGATTAAAAACCTCTTAATAGGGAACATATATGAGTCTTATTAATGAGTATATCTCGCACGAATTTGAATTAATTCGATCAGTGAGTTTTCGAATGCCAGCTACAAAAGAAAAAATATGATTTTATCTTCTAAAGAACTTGTTAAGTTCAATTCTCTATAATATGTGTTGTTTTCCTTTGTATAGCTAATAAACCTGTTCAAATTTAGTTACTATGCACCTTCTTGTTATTATACCTCTAATTATATGTTCTAACATGCATCTCTATGTTGAAACTTGCTTGATCCAATCTTATCTCATATCTATACACTATTGTATCTCTACCGGTATATATTCTTAGCCTACCTATAAGGTGGGGTTTGTCAAAGAACTAATGAGTAGTAGCTTATTAAGAATTCACGTGTGGATGCAACTTTATCTAAATCTTTCTTGATCTTAAGGAGCTGAAGTAGGCACCAAATCCAAATGGACCCATCTCATATTAAACAATGATTAGAATTAGATTGAAATGATAGGATAAGGGAATTTATGTCATAGTCCTAACTATTTCAAGTTATGTGGGTAGTCAAGAAGCATGCCCTTTTCCTTTATAGTTACAAGAATAGCTTCTTTCCACGCTTGAATGAGATTAGCTTCTGATATTGACAACGACTCCTCTTGGGCAATTATTAATAGATCCAAGAAAGACGAAAACATATGTATTCCTCTTTATTAAACTTAAAATAAATTAAAAAAAGGTGCAAAAGCATATATCTAACTAACCGTTTCAAGAAAAAACTATCTTTTTCGGAGACTATACATCAACTAAAAAGATATGAGTACAAGATTTACTATTTCAATTATTAATTGAGCTTCTCGAAGGCATCCTTCTTCACTCATTTTTTAATTTGTTTGCAATCTAATGAAGCTTTTCGATTGAGGAAGATATTGGAAGATATTCGACGAATACAGACAATAAACAAATCTAGATTAAACATATACATTCCAAAAATTGTTTGAATGTGACTGTTATAATCAATGGGATTTTAGTCCAACAACATCTCACAATAAATTAATTAGTTGAGTTTGGTAATTATTTCTATTTGAGCCTTTCAAAGAACTAATTACTATGGTTGCGGAAAATCGTGGGATAACTAGCACACAATCACACACAAAGCAAATAGAGAAAAAATATCAATACAAAAATTTAACGAGGTTCGACTAAGCCTAATCCTCGGGGCAAAAACAAAGATAGTTTTCCATTATGAATGAGAAAAAAAGCACCATATACAATGTATATAATCTCCAACTACAACCCCTATATATAGATTTCAATTAGTCTCAAACCTATAAGAGAAAGGTTCTCAATTTGACACGGACAATAGGTTTTCTTTTCCCAAATCTATTAGGACAATGGGTATTCTCAAACCTATAGAGATTATGGGTTTTCCAAAAAATACAAGAAAATAATTCAAGTCACAACTAACAAATCTTCCCCTTGGCTTGAAATCTCTTCATCAACAAGAACAATGTCTCTCTACCTTGCCCTCATCCCTCACAAGGGCTCTACCCATTTTCACACACACCAACCAAGTCCAGGCAACGCCTAAACTTGTTAAGAGACTCAATCTCTTTAGCAACAGCACTAATCCGTCAATTTGGTTATGTACTCAGAATGGCTTCTGGATAGCTATAACACTCTAACTCATCAACGGTCTCTGCAACTGCCAAAGCAAATCTCACAGGATTCGTATATCCAAGAAGATTCTCATCAACTACGATTGCAAACCTTTGCGATCGGTTGATCACTCTCTTCTCTCTGACTGTTGCAATGCTATATGGTTGATGTTGCACAAGTGCATTAATATTATCATCTTGATCAATATTTTGTACCTCCTCCACTTCCTCTACTTTAGAATTACTGTGTTGGGCTAGTGGAGATTCAATTTCTAGCTCTATGCAGTCACTAGCATCACGATCTATTTCTGCTATTGCCTTCTCCCTCTGACTGTCCAGTGATACAGATTCATTGAATGTTACATCCATATTGATAATTATCCTCGGAGTCTTTTGATTTATGCACCACAACCTATAACCTTTCACTCCAGTTGCATACACTAGAAATATTTATTTATTTGCTCTCGGCTCAAGTTTTTCATCCTTCACATGAGCATAAGCCGGATAACCAAATATCAATGAATTTGAATAATCAACAAACAAACTGGACCATACCTCAAAAGGAGTTTTGAACTCAATAGTTGTGGATGGAGATCTGTTGACCAAGTAACAAGCTATATTGATTGCTTCAGCCCAAAAATCATTACTAACACATGAGTGTGAAAGCATGCTTTGTGCCCTATCATAAAGCATTTTGTTCATATATTTTGCAACACCATGTGGTGGTGATCCGATAGAAGTGTGGTGTCTCACTATGCCCTCTCTGCTGCAGAAATTATCGAACTCATAATTGCAAAATTCCAACTTATTGTCAGTTCGGAATCGCTTAACTTTTATTTTTGTCTGTCTCTCAACCATCATCTTCCATTTGACAAATGTCGAAAATGCCTCATCTTTTATTTTCAGAAAACACACCCACACTATTCTTGAGTAATCATCAATCAAAGTCATAAAATACCTGGCACCACTTTTGGAAGGAACTATGTTTGGAACCCTTAAGTCTGAATGTATATAATCTAACTTGTCTTTGGTCTTTGTGATCGACCTTCTTGTTGAATTTTACCTTGTCTGTTTACCAAAAACACAATGCTCACAAAAATTCCAAAAACTTAATTTTGTACTTATTCAACAAATTCTGCTTACTCAACAAGAAAAATCCCTTATCACTCGTATGAAGTCGCAAGTGACACAATAGAGACTGATTAAGATCACTTTTCCCATAAGCTACAACAGCTTCCCCTTCAATTAAACTAGCCTAAAGATGATACAATTTAGAATGCAATTTACCTTTATGAGTACCATAGATCCTGTAACGACCCCGTTTTGAGAATTTAAGTTCCGTTAGGCGCCATTTGATTTTTTGAGTAGCTTCGTATGGTAATTTTTAACTTAGGCATGCGTCCGGATTTAGTTTTGGAGGTCTGTAGGGTGATTTGAAGCATTTCGGCGAAAGTTGAAGTTTGGAAAGTGGAATGGTTTGACCAATAGTTGACTTTGGTGATATCAGGGTCATAATGCGATTTTGAGAGTTGGAACAGCTCTGTTATGTTATTCGGGACTTGTCTGCAAAATTTGACGTCATTCGCAGTTGGTTTGATGGGTTTCGGCACAAGTTTTAGAAATTGAAAGATTTAGAAGTTCATAAGTTCGATTCATGGTGCGATTCATAGTTTCTTCATTGTTTGATGTGATTTGAGGCCCCGAGCGAGTCCGTGTTAGGTTATAGAACTTGTTGGTATGCTTGGACTGGGTCCCGGGGGGCCCGGTCGTGTTTCAGTCGAGTTTCAGATATTTTTCATATTTTTGATCAGGTCTATTTTTGGTGTCTCGCACCTGCGACACTTTGGAGCGCAAATGCGGATCCTCTTCTACTTGAGCCTGGCCATTTCGTCAGTTATGAAGGCCAGGGATCTCGCTCGCTTCTGCGGAGGCTGGCACACAGGTGCGAAGGCTACTTTTGCGGTCCAATGATCGCACCTGCGAAGAATCTCGCTTCTGCGATTTCCCCTTTCGCTTCTGCAGTGCCGCTGGTGCGACTGTAAATACGCAGATTCGGTTCCAGGCATGTTAGCTGAGTTCGCAGATGCGGACTCTTTCTCACGAATGCAGTTGTGCAGATGTGGTTGCTTGTCCGTAGATGCAGAAGTCCTGGCAGAATCATTTAAGTGGAGGGTTTGACCACTTTCTTCATATTTTGAGTTTTAGACTTCGATTTTGGGAGATTCTTTTTGGATTTTTCAAACAAATCAATTGGGTAAGTGTTCTACACCTAGAATTTAATATATTCCATGGTTTTATCTTCACTTTTATCATTTAATTTGTGTTTTGAGTTGAGGAAAAAGCTGATTTTTGAAGAAAGTTTTCAAAATAAAAAATCATGATTTGAGGGACGAAATGATATCAGAATTTGATAATTTTAGTATGGTTGAAATCGTATCGGAATGGGTGTTCGGGTTCCAAGTTGCGGGCTCGGGGTTTGACTTTTGGGATTGATTTCTAGATTTTTACAAAGATCGAGACTTTATGATCCGGAATAGTTTCTTATAAGTTTTATTTGTGCTTTGAAGTCATTTTTGGTTAGATTTGAGCCGTCTCGAGGTCTTTTCACCGAGAAGTTCATTTTTGAGTACCGCCTTATCTTCCTTGAGGTAAGTATCTTGCCTAATCTTGTGTGGGGGAACTACTCCTTAGGATTTGAGTCTTCTATGTTGATTGTAGTACGTGTATGCGAGGTAACGAGTACGTGCCTGGACTTATTTGTGAAAATTGGCTTCTTAGAGTTCCTAGGTCCTTGTATTCATTAAATATACAATTGTTCTTATTATAATTATGTTCTTTAATTAGTAGTTTCACCTTTACCTGCTTAATTAGATTCAATTGCTTCATGATCCAGTCTTATTGTTACTTGATTCATATATGCCTTAATTGAAAACGGTTATCTCTTCCATTGCCATGTTATTTTTTCCCTAACTGCTTATCTTTATTTGAAGTTGTAGTTATCCCTTTTGTAAATTTTCTCCCTTAGTTGAGGTTATGGTGATCTTCTCACTGCCTATCTTTATTTGGGAATTAGAAGTATCTCCCCCGTAGTTGTCCAAACTTAAAAAAAGCTTAGATATCCTATGACTTAGTGGACTCGCCTTATTTGGAATTATTTGAATTCATATTAGTTTCTTGTTGTTGAACCGTACATTGTGGGACTACTGTTACATGTTATTTTCTTCCTTGTTGAGTTGTTCTTATTATGCCTAATATTCCTTATTGTGGTTATTCCTTGTGAATTAGCTTTACCTTTTCTTGTGATTGTAGGTTCTAGAGTTGATTTATTTACCGTACTTTGTATTATTGTCATTGTTGTTGTTGTAGTTGTTGTGGTGATGCAAGAGGTTTTTGCCGTGCGGTTGTGGTTATTGTGATGCACGAGGTTTCTGTCGTGCGGTTGTTGATATGGGGTTGCATGAGGTTTCTGCCGTGCGATTGTTGATATGGGGTTGCACGAGGTTTCTGTCATGCGGTTATTTCTATTTATATTTGCACATGTGGCTTGACAAGGCGGGATATATATATGGGAGTTGTGCATGTGGAGAGACAAGGTTGGTACGTTATTATGCACGTGTGGTGAGATAAGGCGGGCATTTACTTTATATTGCACACGTGGCGAGACAAGATGGGTTGTGTTAGGGATTGATTTGTGATGACTTGTATTGGCTTGGGGACATTCTTGTTGTTAATATTTGTGTAGTGTTACACTTATCTGTGTGATATTTACCTTGTGAAAGGTGTTAGGGAACATTCTATGTGTTGTCCGTTCCTTTTTTTTATACTTATTAGCTGGTTGAACAATGATAGGACACTTGCACAAGTATACACGTAGTTAAACACTCTTATTGGTTAAGGGGTTTCCCTAGTATTATTGAGTATAGATGCGTACCCTGGTTTACTTGCCTTCTATGTGAGAATGATTATATTTGGCACGTGTCGTCCGTGCAGTTATTAGCTGAGATGATGGCAAAGGATGCCAAAAGTTAGGGTTCAGTTATTGGGACCTTAGAGTTGTGATTACTTAGAGGTTTGGTACTTCGTGGAGTTTATTGACAAAAACCTAATTTGAAAACGGTCATTGTTGTTGAGTTATTACGTGTCCTTTCTATATCTGTGATTTCGGATTTGGATTTGTTTTCGTTCATCCTCCTGTGTCATTATTTGGGTATTTCGTTGGTTTATTGTCTTCCTTTCTTATTGCAATTACCGTATTGTTAGCCACATCACGTAGTCTTTATGTAGATATCATACTCTGTTATTTCCATACTTATACTTGTTCAGGTTATATAGTCCAGTAGGTGTCTTGATTGTTCCTCGTCACTACTCCAATGAGGTTAGTCTTGATACTTGCTGGGTACCGCTGTGGTGTACTCATAGTACATTTCTGCTCATTTTTGTGCAGATCCAAGTATTGCATAGCTGGTTGATCATTAGCTAGCAGCGCGGATTGCTATTGTGGAGACTCAAGGTAAACCTGTTGCTGTGGTCGCAGGCTTCGGAGTCACCTTCCTATTTTGTATTTCACACTATTTTTACTTAGTTCCAAACAGTTGTATTTAGAAGTTGTAGCAAACTCTGTAGAGCTTATGACTTGTACTATCAGTTCTGGGGAAATTGTAAACTGTATAGAGAGTTTCATTTCATAAGTTATTAGATGATTTATTATTGTTGTTATTTCGTAATGTTAGGCTTACCTAGTCCTTAAGACTACGTACCATCATGATACCCAAAGGAGAGGAAATATGGTCGTGATAAGTTGGTATCAGAGCTCTAGGTTCATAGGTGCTACAAGTCACAATCGAGTTTAGTAGAGTCATGTGGATCCGTATGGAGATGTCTGTACTTCTCTTCGAGAGGCTATGGAACTATTAGGACAATTTCACTTCATTCATTCCTATCGTGTGAATTCATTGATCTCGAAGTTTGAACTTTTATCATTCCATTCTCTCACAGATGGTGAGGACACAAGCTGCAGTTCCTGATGACATTATCCCTGGAGCAGATGTCGTTAGGGGCAGAAGCAGAGGCCGACGAGGATCACGTGCCACAGCTAAGGCACCTACCAGGGCAGCAGTTGAGGAGCCGCCAGTAGTTCCAGTTAGAGGGCAGGTACCGTAGGCGCCTGTTGTTACCCTTGGACTTCACGAGACCTTAGCACAGTTCCTGAGTATGTATGGTACATTGACTCAGGCGGGATTGATTCCGGGTGCACCAGCTACTTCACAGACCGGGGGAGGAGCTCAGATTCCCACCGCCCACACTCTAGAGCAGCGAGTTCATGTTAGTCAGGTTCCAAATCTCATGGCGACCCAACCTGCGGTTCCAGTTCAGCCTGTGGTTAGGGCAGCAACATCTGAAGAAGAACATCTTAGACTTGAGAGGCACAAGAAGTACCACCCTCCTACCTTCAGTGGATTGGCGACAGATGATGCCTAGGGTTTCCTGGAGGAGTGTCACCGTATTCTTCGCACTAAGGTTATTGTGGAGGTGAGCGGGGTTGCTTTTGTTACGTTTCAGCTCAGGGGAGCGACTTATTAGTGGTGGCGGGCATATGAGTTGGGTAGCTCGGCCGAGTCAGCTTCACTAACATGGGTTCAGTTTTTAGAGATGTTCTTGAGAGAGTTTGTACCTTAGTCCATTAGGGATGCATGGCGCGCAGAGTTTGAGCAGTTGCACCAAGGCACTATGTCAGTATCAGAGTATGCCGTCAGTTTCAGTGATTTGGCCAGACATGCACCTGCTTTGGTCGCTATAGTTACAGAGCATATCTGTAGATTCATTGAGGGGATCAAGTATGATATTCGTTTCAACATGGCCCGGGAGTTAGAGTCAGATGTTTCGTTTCAATAGGCGGTAGGGATCTCTCGCCGAGTAAAGTGCATGTGGGATCAGGAGAGAGAGGACAGGCGGGGCTATGAGAGAGATGACAGGCAAGGACTAGAGAGAGAGGACAAGGAGGTGAGAAGGCCTCGTATTCCGGAGAGATCTACTGGTCCTTATTTTGGAGGCAGGGTATGGCATGGTAGAGCTTTTGTGGGTCAGCAGTTCAGTTTGCACTTACTTCGCATAGTGTTTCAGGTGCTCATGGGTCTCAGGGTACTCGTATGTCACAGTTTCCACAGCCATGTAAGCAGAGAGGTTTCATTGACTGTGGAGATACAAGTCACATGGTTAGAGATTGTCCTAGACTCCGGGCAGATGTGTCACAGCAAGGTATTCAGGCGAGTAGGGTGCGCCCAAGAGGGAGAGGCCAGGCCCGTTGATGTGTTTCATATAGTAGGCTGGAGGCCGTTGTGCTAGATGTTATCATACAGGTATGTTTTTGATTCGTTACAGAGGGGAACCATTCATAGTTTGTTTCAGTTCTGCTTATCGGGGCGAGTTCCCACATTTGTTGTTTCATTTATGGGTGAGTTTCATGATTTGTGTTCTGTTTATGTGTTTTCCCTTGTCGGGAGATTTTATGAGTGGTAGCCATGTCTATCGATTGTTTTTATTCATCATTGAGAGTTGTGAGACTAGAAGAGAGTCCATGTTGTTTATTATGGTAGATTTTGGTGTGATTCCTGAGTATTCTTGGTTACAATTTGTGATTTGGTACTCTACCAGGGTGAGAGTTTAGTAAGTGTTGTGATTTTATAGGGAAAACTGAGTTAGTGGGAGACTTTAATTGGTATGATGTATATTCGACCTGTGATTTACAGTTGAGGGTGAGACCCTCGCGATTTCATGTGATTTGTTAAGTTTGAGTCGGGATTCATGCCGCGGTGGAGAGTTATACCAGGATGAGATCCTTATGATTGTTCATGTGCTTTTATTTTATTTGTAGTATGGTACTGATAGAGAGTTGTTCCTGTCGGGCCTATTTGATATTTCTCTTATGTGTTTCTCTTTACATATTCAATCATTTTCGTTCTATGCTTCTTGAGTTTTAGCTTGCAGGGTGTGTGCCCGGTGGTGTTAGTTGTGACTTATTGATTCGGGTTTATAGTTATGAGTTCTTCGTGGTTCTTTCATCATCATTAGTGTTGTAGAGTTTTGAAACGGGTTCCTATCGGATATGAGGCTAATTGTTGGTGTTGGTTTTGCTTACGGGCAGCTATTGTGATCAGAAATGTTATTTTGGGCCTATGTGTGGTGTGTCATGTTGAGTGGTCGACTTTGTGGGTGTAGGAATGAGTTTTTGCAGCTGGTTGAGACTGATACCAAGTATGGATTTAGAATCGGGTCTTTTGGAAACGAATGGAAGGTAGGAATTTTGACTCTAAGACTTATCGATGTTGGTAGAAAGGCTAAATTAGAGTTGAGATGGTGTCGCCAAGCCTATGTGGATTGAGGTGATGTGAGATCACCCGCGGGTGTATGTTGTAGTTGTGCATTAAGTGATTTAAAGGCTTCGAGGCGGTTCTTGGCAGGTTCGAGGACGAACGTTTATTTTAAGAGGGGGAGAAAGTAATAGTCAGGACGGTCATTTTGGAGAATTTAAGTTCTGTTCGACGGCATTTGATTTTTGAGCAGCTTCGTATAGTGATTTTGGACTTAGGCGTGCGTCCGGATTTGGTTTTGGAGGTCCGTAGGTTGATTTGAAGCATTTTGGTGAAAGTTGAAGTTTGGAAAGTGGAGAGGTTTGACCAATTGTTGACTTGCTGATATCGGGGCCGGAATGCGATTCCGAGAGTTGGAACAGCTCTGTTATGTTATTTGGGACTTGTCTACAAAATTTGACGTCATTCCGGGTTGGTTTGATAGGTTTCAGCACGAGTTTTAGAAGTTGGAAGATTTGGAAGTTCATAAGATCGATTCATGGTGCAATTCATAGTTTCGTCGTTGTTTGATGTAATTTGATGCCCCGAGCGAGTCAATGTTAGGTTATAGAACTTGTTGGTATGCTTGGACGGGGTCCCGGGGGCCCCGGTTGTGTTTCGGTCGAGTTTCAGATGTTTTTCATAGTTTTGATCAGGTTTGTTTCTGGTGTCTCGCACCTGCGACACTTTGGAGCGCAGGTGCGGCTCCGCTTCTGCGTGAGCCTGGCCGCTTCTACAGTCATGAAGGCCAGGGATATCGCTCGCTTCTGCGGAGGCTGGCACGCAGGTGCGAAGGCCACTTTTGCGGTCCAGCGATCGCACCTGCGAAGAAACTCGCTTCTGCGATTTCCCCTTTCACTTCTGCAGTGCCGCTGGTGCGACTGTAAATCCGAAGATGCGGTTCTAGGCTTGTTAGCTGATTTCGCAGATGCGGACTCTTTCTCGCGAATGCGTTTGCACAGATGTGGTTGCTTGTCTGCAGATGCGGAAGTCCTGGCAGAATCATTTAAGTCGAGGGTTTGGCCATTTTCTTCATATTTTGAGTTTTAGACTTCGGTTTTGGGAGCTTCTTTTTGGTTTTTTCAAAAAAATCGATTGGGTAAGTGTTCTTCACCTAGAATTTAATATATTCCATGGTTTTATCTTCATTTTTTTTTATTTAATTTGTGTTTTGAGTTGAGGAAAAAGCTGGTTTTTGAAGAAAGTTTTCAAAATGAAAAATCATGATTTGAGGGACGAAATGGTATCGAAATTTGATAATTTTATTATGGTTGAACTCCTATCGGAATGGGTGTTCGGGTTTTTGTGAAATTTGTCGGGTTCCAAGTTGCGGGCTCAAGGTTCGACTTTTGGGATCGATTTCTAGATTTTTACGAAGATCGAGACTTTATGATCCGGAATAGTTTCCTATAAGTTTATATGTGCTTTGAAGTCATTTTTGGTTAGATTTGAGCAGTCTTGAGGTCTTTTCACCGAGAAGTTCATTTTTGAGTACCGCCTTATCTTCCTTGAGGTAAGTATCTTGCCTAACCTTGTGTGGGGGAACTACTCCTTAGGATTTGAGTCTTCTGTGTTGATTGTAGTACGTGTACGCGAGGTGATGATTACGTGCCTGGACTTATTTGTGAAAATTGGCTTCTTAGAGTTCCTAGGTCCTTGTATTCATTAAATGTGCAGTTGTTCTTGTTATGATTATGTTCCTTAATTACTAGTTTCACCTTTACCTGCTTAATTAGATTCAATTGCTTCATGATCCACTCTTATTGTTACTTGATTCATATATGCCTTAATTGAAAACGGTTATCTCTTCCATTGCCATATTATCTTTTCCCTAACTGCTTATCTTTATTTGAAGTTGTAGTTATCCCTTTTGTAAATGTTCTCCCTAAGCTAAGGTTATGGTGATCTTCTCACTACCTACCTTTATTTGGGAATTGGCAGTATCTCTCCCGTAGTTGTCCAAACTTAAAAGAATCTTAGATATCCTATGTCTTAGTGGACTCGCCTGATTTGGAATTATTTGCCTCATATTAGTTTCTTCTTGTTGAACCGTACATTGTGGGACTACTGTTACATGTTACTTTCTTCCTTGTTGAGTTGTTCTTGTTATGCCTAATATTCCTTATTGTGGTTATTCTTTGTGAACTAGCTTTACATGTTCTTGTGATCGAAGGTTCTTAAGTTGATTTATTTACCGTACTCTGTATTGTTGTCATTTTTGTTGTTGTACTTGTTGTGGTGATGCACGAGGTTTCTGCCATGCGGTTGTGGTTATTGTGATGCACGAGGTTTTTGTCGTGCGGTTGGTGATATGGGATTGCACGAGGTTTCTGCCGTGCGATTATTTCTATTGATATTTGCACATGCGGTGTGACAAGGCGAGATATATCTATATGGGGGTTGCGCATGGAGAGACAAAGTGGGAACGTTATTATGCACGTGTGGCGAGACAAGGCGAGCATTTAATTTACTATTGCACACGTGGCGAGACAAGGAGGGATGTGTCAGGGATTGATTTGTGATGACTTGTGTTGGCTTGGGGGAATTCTTGTTGTTGATATTTGTGTAGTGTTATGCTTATCTGTGTGAGCTTTACCTTGTGAAAGTTGTGAGAAAACATTCTACGTGTTGACCGTTCCTTTTCTTATGCTTATTAGCTGGTTGAACTATATTAGGACACTTGCACAAGCATACATGTAGTTAAACACTCTTATTGGTTAAGGGGTTTCCCTGGTATTGTTGAGTATAGATGCGTACCCTGGTTTACTTCCCTTCTATGTGAGAATGATTCTATTTGGCACGTGAGTTGTCCGTGCAGTTATTAGCATAGATGAGGACACAGGATGCCAAAAGTTAGAGTTGAGTTATTGGGACCCATGAGTTATGATTAGTCCGAGGTTCGGTGTTGATACCCAATTTTTTCTATAATATTTTTTAAATGCATATATACCTTCAAAACTATGCATTAACATCAATTGATATTTTTTCATAATTTCTACATTTTTAAAATTAATTTATCCCAGTATTTTATTTATATAAATAAAATCTAATTGCATCACAAATGACTTTATAATAATTTCATGTCCTAATTTTTTTGTTTATATTTATATTAGGTTTAAATTATTTCACAAATAGCCATATTTATATTTTTTTGTTACAATTACAATAACTTTGTAATTATAGCCCATGCATGCATTATTACATTATTTTACCAGAAAATAGCTTTTTCTATTTTTAAAATATTGAGTAATTATTTTAAAATATTTCTGTGCATGAAAATTATTTTTATAATCTGTTAATTATTTGTATAAATTATTTTCATCAATTATTTGGGTATTTAACAAATAGTCCTTTTTTATTTCAGACTTAATCCCTTTTATATCAGCCTAAATCCTCAAATAAAACCAGCCCAAACCCCTTAGGCCCAATCTGTATACACCCGACCTAATCACCCTGTTTAATCATGGTCGTTGATCAAATGATCAACGGCCCACGATTAAACCTACCATAATTAATCCCAACTAACCCTAACCCCTAATCACTTCCTTAAACCGGCCGCCCCTGAATCCCTCCCTCTCCATTCTCTCTCAAGCTCACCCCCAACCCTAATCGCCTTCATCGGCGAGAACCCCCCTTCTATTGTGTTTCTGTGCCTTCTCCGACCACCACTGATCTCCTATATTAAGTATTTTCCTTTAAAAATCCCTTGTTTTAATTAACTATTTCGATTTTAGTCACTCTTTCTAAAACTAGAGTTTTTTCCTAGACCTCCTTCAAAAGATTTTCTACTTTCAATGTTTAATATGTTCATCTCTTTACGTATTGGACTAATTTTTGCATGAACGCTCGAACCCTAGATGTTTCTAGTGGTTATACTGATTTCTTCTTCTTTCGTTTATTATGATGATTTTTGGGAATCAGATGTAGTAACTGGTTCTATTTAGGGATTCAAATGTTTTCCCTGTCAAACCAAATATTCTTTGGGATTTTTGCCCTAATTGACCTCTATTAAGGATTCGAACCATCTTTTCTTGTTAAACCCGGTAATTCTGTGAAGTTTTACTCATTTATTTTCTATTTATGGAGCCTGGGTAATTCTTTTGGTAAAATCAGTATTCTTTTGAAGATTCTTACTGATTATTTCCTATTATTTTGCCCTGTTAAAATCTGTGTGGCACAGATCCTATTTGTTTCCCTATTTTGCAAGTTTAATTGATTTCACTTGCCGTAGTTAGTTGTCCGTATAATTTTGGGATTCTTACTAATCCCTTATTTGGTATGATTTGGACTCATTGCCTTAATTAACCCCCTGTTGTTACCGTTAATCAATTACCCCAAATTAAGGGGGTCTATTTCGAACTCCTTTAGGGGAATTGATTCAGTGATTATGTGATTATCCTTAATTGACTGACTTCTGATTCTTTTACCTTATTTGTTCTACTCCTAAAGTAATATATACACTCTTGTTTTATATCTCAAAGACACGGACAGTAGTTCACACACACACACAAAAACTTTCTCTCATCCCTCTTTCTGCTACTTGTGTTCATCGTTTGTCTAGCCGGCTGAAAGCCAAGGCTAAAGTGTTGAATCCTGCCTACTTTACCTTTTTCTTTTGCTTCCTTAACTGGTATGTTTCTATCTCTAATGTCATTATGAAGTTCAAACCTATACGATTATCTGTTGCTCCATGATCCATGTCTCTTCTGCACTAGTTCAATCGCTTATGTACTCAATGCTACATTTTTTCCTGTTTACTGCTTTTGATCAAGCATGTCTAAGTTCATTCTTCCATGTCTATTACTTTAATCAGCATGCCATTCCTGTTTAAGTTTTCGGTCTATTTACTGTTTTAGACCAATGTCTACTTTTATGATTAGTGCTCTTATCTCTTCTGTCCACTAACTTCAATTGGCATGACTAACTCTTTGTAATTAGACCCATGTCCTCAGCATGACTATTCCTACACTTAGTCTCTGTGCTTTACTGATTATTACTACTTTAGCATCAAGTATGGCTTTCCTGTTAAGACTCTAAATCAGTAGTCATTGTTCTAATGGATGCTATGAATTTGGTTGTTGAATGTCAATTGACCCTTGGCTGTCCTTGTTGCTCAATGCGCTCTCTCTTTTGTTTTTTGTTTCTGATTCCTGTGTTCCCAACCCCTGATCCCTATCTGTAAAATTGCTTGTCCTCATCTAGAGTTAATTAACAAACCAAGTTTGAATCCGGGTGGTATTGAGCTTTGTGACATTGTTGTTGTTTACTGAACCTTTCCTTCCTCAGAATGTTTTCAAAATATTTTTACTCTTCATATGTTTTCTCAAACTGTGTCCATTCCTAAAGTATTTCTCACTCCTAAATTTTTTACTCCTATATTGCTTTCCCAAAGTTATTCTAACTATGTCAAGCACTCTCACTTCTACTCTTAGATTACTTAAGTATGCCCCTCTGGTGTGTGTACTGCCTAGGAATCCATGAGATTCCTCCGAACTCTGGCACACTGGGGCTGGCCTTTTTCCACACTGCACATAATCACTTTCCTACTCAAAGGGTCTTAGTGTGAGCATTGCCCGGGATCCCTGAGGTCTTTAGGGAACTTTGACACACCAGGACACCCTATTGACTATGAGACTTTGGCATCCTGGACTGTTTTGAAGGCTTAGTATTTCCCTGTTCACTTTGGGCCTATCTCAGGCTCCCTATAGCATAGCTTATATTTATTATGTAATTCATTTATTTATGGTCTGTAATAATAAGCTTTGTAAATAGATATTGCGGAAATTAGTAAAGGGGAGGGATTCGTATATGGATTTATGTAGGGAGACCGGGTGGAAATCATACTTTAGGTTTATATTGTGTTTACTTGCATTAGAAATCCTGCCTTTAGGTCTATATTGTGTTTACTTGCATTAGAAATCCTGCCTTTAGGCTCATATTATGTTATTTGTATTAGAAATCATGCTTTAGGTTTATATCATGTATACCATACTTTTAGATCACTTGGCATACTAGGCAATGTGTTATAGTCTCATTACCTCATTTATTACGGAATTTTTCTTCTGCATAATCATGATCACCTAGAAATCATGTTACTAAGTTACCGCTGCAATTCTGCATAATAAAATGTACATCTTCTAGGTGCATTAGAAATCCTGCTTTAGGATTGTGTCTGTATTTGCTTTACATCATGTCTACATCACCTAAGTCAATAACCGTCTTGTCTATAAGAATGTTTAAAAGCAATTTCAGCACCTAGACAAGCTTGTTTATAGGACATATTAAAACTCAAAATGTTTGCTTTCCTTTAGTCAATTTCCAGAATTCTGTTTGCATTTTTAGACAGCATGTTATAGGGTATCCCTGAACTACGCCTAGGCAAGCCAATAGGTAATTAAGGCCTTATAAAAATTATAAAACTATGCTTTGTTTATTTGTGACTGCCTAGATTCAACAGGTTCTAAAAATCAGAAGGCAAACTGATTAGGTCTTTATCGCTTCGCCTTAACATAATGCTGCACATTCTATTTTTTGTCATGCTCACCTAGATATCATGTTTTAGGACCTTTTATGGAACATCTAAAATCTTGCTGTTTGAGACGTGCTAACTGCCTGCTTATTTGCGGAGGTAAACATGAGCCCTTAGTTGTCTTACTTAACAGTCTTGTTTGTTATTTGTTGTCGCTTAGATTTTCCTTTTTAAACACTTTAGGAGAGTCTAGAACTACCTAAAAATAGAGGTCGTAAACACCTCCGGGACCACAAGGAAGGGAAGGGTAATACACGCTTAGAGTTCATTTAATTAAAACCGCTTATACAATCGCCAAGGGGAGGGTAATCGGGCAGTAAAAGGATATGATGAATTGTGCATTAATGCCACGTGTAACCCCTCTAGTTGAGGAAGGATTACCGGGTATTGTACAGATGTGATACTATAGGTTAATAACTTAGGATTTCCCTATCTTTATACATATGTGTGCTTAGACAGCTTACCTTTTAAACTCCCTTTATTATTTACATATATGTGCTTAGACTGCTTACCTTTTAAACTCCATTTATCTTATTTACATATGTGTGCTTAGACTGATTATCTGTTAAATGACTAATTCACTAAGTAAGTTTCCCACCATTGTGGACCTCGAGGGGCGCCTAACACCTTCCCCTCAGGGTAATTTCAAGCCCTTACCCAATCTCTGGTAATGTAGATTGGTTTCATGAGTTACTTGCATTAGGTTCCCTAACGCACATTAAAATCCGTTAGGTGACGACTCTTCAATTTCTATACCCCTTTCCCAAAATGAAGGGAGTTGTCCCAAATGAATGTCAAAACACGATTCCGTGAGGAAAAAAGGGTACGCGACATTCGGTACTTCGTGGAGTTTATTGAAAAAAACCTAATGTGAAAACGGTCGTTGTTGTTGAGTTATTACTTGTCCTTTTTGTATCTATGATTTCGGATTTTGGAGTTGTTTTCGTTCATCCTTCTTTGTCATTATTTGGGTATTCCGCTGGTATTTATTATCTTCCTTTCTTATTGCAATTATTGTATTGTTAGCCACATCGCGTAGTCTTTATGTAGATATCATAATGTTGTGTCCATACTTATACTTGTTCAGTTTATATAGTTCAGTAGGTGTCTTGACTGTTCCGCGTCACTACTCCACTGAGGTTAGTCTTGATACTTGTTGGGTACCGTTGTGGTGTACTCATACTACACTTCTGTACATTTTTGTGCAGATCCAGGTATTTTGTAGCTGGTTGATCATTAGCTAGCAGTGTGGATTGTTGTTGCTGCGTTCGCAGGCTTCGGAGTCACCTTCCTATTTTGTATTTCACATTGTTTTTACTTATTTTGAAACAGTTGTATTTAGAAGTTGTAGAAACTCTGTAGAGCTTATGACTTGCACTACCGCTTTTGGAGAAATTGTAAACTGTATAGAAAGTTTCATTTTATAAGTTATTAGATGTTATTTATTATTGTTGTTATTCCATAATGTTAATCTTACCTAGTTCTTAAGACTAGGTGCCATAACGATACCCAACGGAGGGGAAATTGGGTCGTGGCAGATCCTTTACACACTTTAAGTATTCCATTCTCAGAGTGAAACTTATATCCTTGATCATCCAATGTCGAAAGAGAAATCAAATTTCTCTTTATCCGAGGGACATTCCAACACTCAATGTTTCTAACAATTCTATCAAACATATTCAATCTGATGTTATCAATCCCCTATACAGATAATGTATTATCATCTCCCATGTATACAATCCCAATGATCCACTTGTAAGTTACGAACCAATTCTCGTGTGGCCACATGTAGAAAGCAGTACTAGAATCAAGAACCTAGGAATTCTGCCCATGACTAAAACTCACTGGCACAGACTTCTCCTACATAATCATTATCATCAGAATTATTGCAGTGTCAACAACATTTGCCGAATTATCTATTTTCTACTTCTGTCTTTTCTCTTTCAGCTCGGGACAATCTCTCTCGTAATGGCCTTGCTCCCCGCACTCCCAACACTTCTGCTTCCTTGATCTAGACTTCAATCTGGCGGTTGACTTTTTCCTATTAAAGTCCTTTTGTTGTGTTCTTCCTCTACTCACAAGACCCTCACTCTCAGTTCTGCTGTATGGAAAGCTTTTTTTCGACTCTTTAGATTTTAGTGCATTATTAACATCTTCCACTGAAATACTGTCTTTCCTATAGCAGCATATCGATAAAAGTATCATAAGATGGTGGTAAAGAACATAACATAATCAAGGTTTGATCCTCGCTCTCAATCTTGATATCCACATTCTTCAAATCCTTTATAATTGAATTAAACTCATCAAGGTTAGTTTTAAGGGGTGAACTTCCGTTCATATGGAGATTGTATAACCTCTTTTTCAGGTAGGAGCGGTTTGTCAACGATTTCTTATAATATATATATTCTAGCTTCTTCCGTGTCGTTGTTGCAGAAGTTTCTTCAGCAATTTCCCGAAGAACGCTATTTGTAACGCTCGTGGAGATTGTACTCAAAACCCTCTCCTTCGGGTCTGCCTTATCTGTTTCTTTCATTTCTTCGGGAAAATCTTCATCAATTGCCTTGCATAACCCTTGTAACACCAGGGACGATTTCTTCCTAATCTTCCATAGACTAAAACTAGAACCCCCGTCAAATTTCTCTACTTCGTACTGTCACGACCCAAATACCTAGCCCGTCGTGATGGCGCCTATCATGGAACTAGGCAAGCCGACATTCTCAATATGCTTTCAATATATGACAGAAATGAGTTAAGGCAATAAAATTAACCGGAGTTTTACATAATAACGGGGTAAAAACACAAAACACAAGTGCAGAATAATAGCCTAACATCGGGGTGTCACTAAGTCATGAGCATCTAACAACCAGTATAGAAACAAAGTCTACTACAGTCTGTTCCAAATGCCAATACAAAAGAGAAGATAATAAGAAAGGAGAAACAAGGACTGCGGACGCCGACAACTACCTCGTAAGTCTCCGATAATCAGCACGCACAGGAACTCAGCGACCGACGGAACGGTACACACCTGGATCTGCACATGAAGTGCAGGGTGTAGCATGAGTACAACCAACTCACCAAGTAACCGAATTAAATAAGGAACTGAGAAGCAGTGATGAGCTATGTAAATACAGTTCATTTAAGAAGTTTTCGGTAAAGAGTGAACATGCTTTCAAATCTGATAGTTTAAGTCAATTCAGTTCGAGCTCAAGTAAACCGGATATAAATCTTCCAGAATTTTACAACAACAACATATCAACAAAGTGCAATAATAATTAAAAGTAAGTACAACCTCTCAAGGAAACAATCGCTCAACTTATCTCAACAGCTCGTACACTCGGCTCTCAGCTCTCAATACTTACTCTCAATAGGTATCTGCGCTCACTGAGGGTGTACAGACTCCGGATGGGCTCCTTCAGCCCAAGCGCTATATTGTTGTGGCGTGCAGCCCGATCCAATCTTGTTGTGGCATGCAACCCAATCCATAATATATATAAGTAGCTCTAAGGCTTGTTGCGGTGTGCAACCCGATCCATATATATATATATATATATATATATATATATATATATATATATATATATATATATATATATATATATATATATATATATATATATATATATATATATATATAGCCCGAAGGCTTGTTGAAGCGTGCAACCCGATCCATATACATAAATATAGCCATAAGGCTTGTTGCGGCGTGAAACCCGATCCATATAGCTCACAGCTCGGCACTCAGGCCCTATCTCAGTCACTAACCTCTCCAGCCTCTCGGGCTCACAAAATATCAAAATAATCAGCCCAAACAGAGAACACAACAAGTATCAACAAGAAATGAGAGGGAACGGAGATATAATACATAAGTAAGACTGTGACTGAGTACAAGACAGCACTTAGCAGTCAATTCAACAAGTATACGATCGTTGCAGGTCCCAACAGTGATATCATATGGCCTAAGCATGGTTTCTAACATGAAAGGCAATCAATTGCTCACATACAAGGGAAAACAGGTAATAACAATGGGTTATTCGACTTTACAGCCTCACGGGAACGTACCAAGTCTCAATCCCTCACGGTGCACACTAACATGCCTGTCACCTAGCATATGCGTCACCTCCAAATATTCACATCGTACCAATTATCAGGGTTTCATACCCTCAAAACCAGCTTTAAGACTGTTACTTACCTCAACCGCGTAGAAATCCTACTCTGAAATGCCCTTGCCTCTCGAATAGGCCTCCAAATACCTCGAATCTAGCCACAAACGGTACGAGATAATCAATATAGGCTAAAAGGATCAATTCCACAAGAAAACTACTAAAATATAGCCCAAAATCCAAAATTGTCTCAACCAAGCCCCCCGGGCCCACGTCTCGAAACCCGACGAAAGTCAAAAAACCCGAAAGCACATTCACTCACGAGTCTAACCGTACCATATTTATCAAAATCCAACGTCATTTGCTCCTCTAAAACCCCAAAATTCAGTCTCAAATTCCCAAGCCCTAAACCCCCAAATTTTACTTCAAAATCTCACTAATTAGGTGTAAAATCAGTGGGAAAATACCATTATTGAAGATAAATAGGCACAAGGAACTTACCTCAGTGATTACTTCGAAATCCCTCTCAAAATCCCCAAAATCCGAGCTCAAAAAGATGAAAATGGTAAAAAATCTCGAAGTCTTCTATTTATAGGTTCTGCCCAGACTTCTCGCACCTGCGGCTCTATTTCCGCATCTGTGGGCAAAGCCCCGCTTTTGCGAAAAATCACTTAAACGTTGCCTCCGCTTCTGCGATCGGAAATCACATCGCACCTGCAATCCAAACACGCATTTGCGCTCCTCAATCCGCTTCTGCGACCACCGTAGGTGCAGAAATTCCATCGCACCTATGCCCTTTGCCCAGATCCTCCTTAGCCGCATCTGCGATCCAAGCCTCGCTTCTGCGGGCTCGCACCTGCGGTTCCCACTCCGCAGGTGCAGTTACACCAGTAGAAGCAGCACTTCAGCTGCAATTCCTCAACTCCCATCAAGTCGTTAACCACTGGAAATCACCCCGAGGCCCTCGGGACCTCAACCAAACATATCAACAGGTCCTATCACCCAATACAAACTTAGTCGAACCAAATTACGCCCGGATTCAAGCCTAAAGAACTTATAAACTTCCGAATTTCACAAACGATGCCGAAACCTACCAAACCATGTCCGATTGACCTTAATTTTACACACAAGTCAAAATGACACCACGAACCTACTCCAACTTCCGAAAATCCAATCCAACCCCGATATCAAAATTTTCACTACCAGCCAAAATCGTCAAAATTCCAACTTTTTCCAATTCAAGCCTAATTCTGCTACAGACCTCCATATCATATTCCGGACGCGCTCCTAAGTGCAAAATCACCTAACGGGGCTAACGGAATCATAAAAATTCAAATTAGAGGTCGTTTACACACAAGTCGACATCCGGTCGACTTTTCCAACCTAAGCTTCCAATTAAGACATTAAGTGTCTCAATTCACTCTGAAACCACTCCGAACCCGAACCAACCAACCCGGAAAGACATAATACAGTTATAAAGCACAAAAGAAGCAGAAATGAGGGAAATAGAGCTATAACTCTCGAAACGACCGGTCGGGTTGTTACATGTACTTTTTGAAGATGATGAAGACATCTTAACCCTAGATTATATGTAGAAACCCGAACCTTGCTCTGATACCAATTATTGCGGAAGATCGTGGGTTAACTAGCACACAAAGCAAATAGAGAAGAAATTCAACAGAAGGATTTAACGAGATTCGGTTAAGCCTAATCCTCGGGGCAAAAGCAGAGAGAATTTTCCACTATGAATGAGAAGAAAAATACCATATAATCGATCTATAGAATCCCGAATTACAACTTCTCTATGTGTATATCCCAAATAGTCTCAAACCCATAAAAGAAAGGTTTCCCAATTTGACAAGGACAATATGTTTTTCTTTCTCAAACCTATTGGGACAATGGGTATTCTCAAACTTATTGGGATTATGGGTTTTTTTTAAAATACAAAAAAAATAATTCAAACCACAAATAACAACTATGCATGTTTATGATACAAAAAGCACATATTAAATGAAACTAATTTGAGAAGAAATAAACATTTCGGTAAAACTATTTTGAAACTAATCCAAGATGAAATAAAAAATAGGAAATATTGGATGAAGAAAAAAAAATCCCTTCAATTTATTAAACTGTAAGAAGCCCCGAGTAGTTAATTGGGCTCGTGTCTTTTTAACGATCTTTTAAGTTATACTGGAGATGATAGGTGGATTCATTTCCCAAGGTAGTTTGTGAGTAAATTGCTGGAGATTGTGAAATTTGATAATTTTACTAAGTGCAAGAATTTTCTTTCAATTTGAGTATATTAAAGATGGTCTTAAGAAAATAGCCCAAATGTTGAATAAGAGGTTTCTTTGAACTGACTAGTCACACCTACCCACTTAACCGACCTTACATCCCTTTAAGCTCTCAGCATCCACATTTTTCCAAAGGGGAAAAAGGGAGAGTATGATGAAACTAATATGGTGGGGCATGAAACTTGTATGATTATGACTATATTTTCAATAAGACCTTTCTATCTTTTAAATATTTGAAAATGATTGAAAGAACGAGAAAGCACTACTACACTTTCGTTGTTGTTACAGCTCTTCAACTTTTTCCAACTACAGAAAGGCAATGATGAGTCTAATAATAAGTGGTGAAATAGCTAAGTAGAATTGCACTACAGGTACATACAATGCCAAATCATTATCTGAAAATTTCAAGCTCGTGATTGTGAGATCGAGTCCATTATTTGACTCCTCGTCATAGGAAATATGTCAAAAGCATCATTGTGATAGAGATTTCTTAACCTCTTGTCAAACTCACTTCAATAGGCAGCAAATTTAGACGAAGCGTGGACGTGAATTTTACTTTGGCGTTGGTATAATATGGTTAATAAGCATATTATATTGACTTCGTATGTCACTTTTGAATTATATATAGAAAATAATATATTTGACAATTAACAAGTTATGCAGAGTTTAGTATCGAAAATTAAATATTGTATTACTAATTTTGATATAATTTATACAAATATTTAGGTATTGTTTATATACGAGATAAAATGTAACTAAAACTATTTATATTAACAATACGTTGATAAAATATTTAAGGAGGAAAATGCCTTTAAATTAAATAATTCATGTATTGTTCACTGCATAACAATTTCTATATATATTGTTATATATAGAAATATGTTGATTTAACTCAAATATTATGCAACAATATGTTTATCTTGGCCTTAAAAAATAATTCTATTTGCTCAAGTACCTAATATAGTAATATAAATTTCATCTTATTCCAATTGGAACTCAAATTGAAAAATACGAAAAACAAAATGAGACTCCACAATGTTAGTTTTAGTTATCGTATCACGAATTTAAGGGTAATATTTAACCGAATTTATTAATTTACATTTAGAAAGAAAAAGAAACTAAAATGATTGTCATAAAAATTCAGGTAGATTATTAATATTTTTTATTATCATTTTATTCAAAATGAAGTGTATCATAATGTAATATTATTCGAAAAAAGTATAAAAGTTTATTAACATTTCATATATATATATATATAT
>ML380823.1:15757-78884 GCA_005239525.1 Nicotiana knightiana | reverse complement strand
TATGTTTATTTACTTGTGAAGTTGACTCTGATTTTACCTGTTGCTACCGCAACTGTGGAGAGATTATTCGCATCCATGAAGCAGATAAAGAATGAAGAATGGAATAGCATGGGTGACCAATATTTAAATGATTGTTTAGTTTGTTACATAGAGCGTGATGTATTCATAAATGTAAGTAATGATGTCATTATGGATCGTTTTCAAAATATGAAAACTCATCGAGGGCAATTGTAAATAGATGATGTATATTTATAATATTAATATTAATGTTGGAAGTTTTATGGTTGTGTCAATTAGCTATAGTTATTATACTTTTTCCGTTTGATCGATATTTGTCTACATATAAAAAAGATGAATAACCCGAACCGACACCCGAGTTGATCAAATCGATTAGCTTGGCACCTGGAACCTCCAAATCCTGGATCCATCTCTATATATATATACACACACACTTGTTTAAATAATTCTGTAAACATATTGTTTTCTTAAATTCCTTTAGAACAAAATGTAAATGCCAATATTGTGTATTACAAAGAAGGAGATGAGAGTTGAATAGAAAACAAACAATTTCCGGCAGCATATTATCTTTCTTTTCTAATTTCTCTTATTTTCTTTTTCTTCCTCCATTTCTTATTCTACCCAGCATATTATCATCCTCTAAATTCTTTCTTATGGCCAAATTCATGAGTAGAACTTTCTTGTACTTCTTTTTTTCTTTTATGTGATATGCTTGAAGAGTTGTTTATAAAAGAGGTGTAAAGGAAAATTAAGAAAAATTATAGCAAATGTATAAAGTTTCTGCATAAAAAAAATTTACATTCAACAGTTTGCTGTTGTTTATATCTGTACAATCACATGGATAGACATCCTTTTATAGATACATCTCTTTCGTTTTCTCGGGACATTTATTTTTTCTATCTTTCAAAATAAATAATAAGTGTAACTGAAAAATATTAGATAAAGCATCTAAATACCAGAATGAATAAGAAAAAATAATGAGTTAAATATGATAATACTTGTTTTGGTTTCAAGACAATCTCGTCCAAAATAAATACAATGTGAAAAGGCAAGCAACAGTAATTAAGGCTTTGTTCTCATTTTGAAAATCTAAGCAACAATTTTTCTCTTCTTATTTGAAAAGGACCACCGATTATAAACTAAAAATAGGAACCCTCAATGAAACAGGGGAATGGTTGTGATCATTGGTGAAAGGATATGAACCTTTGGTTGGGGCCGTTGGCAGGCTTTATTTTTTTCTAGTTTTTATAAGTAGGGTAATTAGATTATTTAGAAGGGTATTTAAGTTATTTAACTTTTTAATTAAAGGGTTCCCACTTTTATAATAATATAGATAAATAGATTACAACTTTTAACCTTTTTTTAAGAATAGTTCCTAAAGTGTCTGCTCATAGTACTTCATTGACAAACACCGAAGGAACTACCAAAAAGTTGGTTCCTACCCCCAACTGCTTTCCTACCTCTGTTGCCAACTTGTCCGCCATCCTATTTGCCTCTCTGAATGTGTGATTTAGTGGTGGATGGCCAAGCGTTGCTGGGAAAGACCTGCATTTACAGATCAGGGTGTCATATATCAAATGGCCATTGTTTGTGCATTATATTACCTCTGTCGAGTCCGCAGTAGCCCCTAACGACACTAGATTGTTTGATTTTGCCATTTTTAGGCCCTGCAAGAAAGCTGTTAGCTCATAATGGAGGGTATTTGTGCACTCGATTTTCCCATGTATCCTGTTATCCAATCCCCATTGTTGTTTCTAATTACCCCTCCTATTCCCCATGTGTTATCTTTTTTATGGTAAGCACCATCAGAGTTTAGCTTGTAACAACCCTCCTTCGGGGTTGCATTTAATAGAGACAACAATACTATGTCTGGGCTCTTTTCCTCCTATTTCCATGTGCATGAATTCTACAGCCTTGTTAATGGTCACTCTAAAGAAGACAAGATCCTTCCTATGGTTGAAACTTTTGATGTTCCTGGCTATCCATATTTTCCAAAGGCAGAAAGGGATTAAGTGCCTCCATTTGAGTATGTCATTGAAGGGTTGGTGCTTTACCTCGTTGAGAGTGTGCGCCTTGTTTGTTTGGCTAATTATAATATTTGGGATGCTGAGGTTGGAATGGCTTTGCTTAGCTAACTTCTGCCATCATTGATTACCATTGTCACATCTGAAGAGCAGGTGTTCCATGATTTCTTCCTCTTTGTTACAGAAGAAGCACATAAGGTTAAGATTCATACCCCTTGAGTGGAGGTATTGAGTTGTGGGGAACCTAAGCATGGGTTACCAACCAAAGAAAGTATTTTATCTTGTTTGGCAGTTTTGCGCCCCAAACCCAGTTGAAGTTTTTCCAGAGTTGTGATCCTGATGATGGTTCAAACTTCTTATGAGGTTATAGGCATTTTTGGTTGAGAAGAGGCCACTACCAGTTTGGTTCCAAACCATCCTATCCAGATTCTCAAAGATTGAATTAATACTAGTAACTACCTCCTCAGGGAGGTCAAAGGAGATATTACCAATTTCCTAGTGACCTTACTTGTAGCATGAGCCTACATTCAAACTCTGCAGTTGTTCAGTGGACCACTGATAATGCTTCTAAGGGCCTCCATACCAGAGATCTATCTATCATTATAAAATTTAATTCTATCCCCTTTCTGTACTACCCACCTAGTAGCCTTACTACAAACATACCAACCATTTTTGACATTTTGCCAAGTCCTAGAGGCAATGTGCCTAGAAGGGTTCCTGCTAGTACAGTGCTTGTGGAACAGAACTCTGGCCCACAGGGTATTGGTATTGTTGTACATCTTCTGGTCCAAGTCAGTGTGGGTGGCAATGTTTTTGTTTCCAGTTGTCTGCACTTCCAAGCCACTCTCCTTCTTAGGTTTCGTCACAATTTTCCACCCAATTAGGTGCATTTTTCTTTTAGCTGCAGTGGCACCCCAAATGAAATTTCTCTAAATTCTGTCAATTTGGTTGCAGATCTGAGCTGGGAGTTTAATGTATTGTATGACATGACCAGGGATGTACCCAAGAGAGTATTTATCTAATGTAGTCCTCTCAGCCATATTTATAAAATGGGTTTTCCAGCCTGCAAGCTTAGTCTGCATACTATCAATGATAAATTGATAGTCTCTATTTGTAGGTTTTTGTGAAAGATGAAAAAGCCCAGGTACTTACCAAAAGAAAGACTGGGTTTAATGGCCAATATCCTGGCTCGTCTATTTACTTCCTCTTGGTGGAAGTTTATGGAGAAGATAACTTTAGGCTTGATGTTATTTACCTTTTGGCTAGACTTACATTTAAACTCCTGGAGAGTTTCTATTATAGTATTGTAGTTCTTGGTGTTTGCTCTAGAAAATAGAGTGAGGTCATCTGTAAAGAAGTGATGGGATAATTTTGGCCCCGTTTGACTGATTTTGATAGGGAACCAATTCCTACTCTGCACTTTTACATCAATGCGTTTGGATAGTCTCTCTATACACATGATAAAGATGTAGGGAGACATAGGGTCTCCCTGTCTGATGCCCCTACTAGGCTTAAAGTACTACGTCCTACTCCCATTGACAAGCAAAAAGATAGAACTGGTGAAAATGCCGGACATAATCATCTTGGTGGTGCCGCTAGGGAAACCAAAGAAAGCAGCTTATCTCCGATAAAGAATCATTCTAACATATCAAAGGCCTTCTCCAGATCAATCTTTAGGATCATGTTGGCATTTCTACCTTTTATTTTCTTAAAATGACTAATATATTCTTACAAAATAATGGCATTATCACATGCCCTCCTGTTAGAAAAGAAGTTGGCTTGGCTAGGGCCTATGATAGAGGGCTATAGGCTTTATTCTGTTAATAATGAGTTTAGTGATCAATTTGTATATTGTATTGCATAGGAAAATAAGTCTGAAATTCTTCAACACTGTTGGATTTGCACATTTAGGGATTAGGCTCAGATGGGTAGTGTTAACCTTAGGGTTCATTTCAAGGGTGTGGAATACCTGCTCACAAAATTTGGTTCCCTTACCCTCAAGGACATTCCAAAACTTTTGGTAGAACAGTGGGTGTAGGCCATTAGCCCAGGGGCATTGAAATTTTTGAATGAGAATAAAGAAATCTTTATCTCACTATTCCTCAAGGGAGCACTAGGAATGTTCTGATCCGTATGTGACAAAGGTGTGAGAGTCGTATGGGGTGGTATCTCTACCTTGGTAGAAGATTGATGGACAACGGTGAATAAGGATGAGTAGAACTGGAATATGACATCTTCAATTCCCTTATGATCATCTATCCAATCCCCTGCCTCATTTTGGAGGGCCAAAATCATATTCCTTCTTCTCCTGTTGAGAGTGGAGGCGTAGAAGAACTTTGTGTTAGAATATCCCTCCATTATCCAGTTTATCCTAGATTTAGTTTTCCAGAATTCCTCTTCACTTCTTATAATGAATGAATAGTCTTCTAGGAGTTGACATTCAAGATGTTGAAGGTAATGGCTGAAGGGATATGCATTGGATTTCTGGATACCTCCTAGCCTAGTTAGAAGATGTTTCTTCTTGTGAAGATGTTATCAAAAACTATCTTGTTCCAATTTGTAACTTGATTTTGGAATTCTTGTGAGAGAAGGGTGGCTGCACCACATGGGCTCAAATATAAATGGTTCAGAAAGGCTGATGGGCTTGAACCAAAGATTGATTAGCATAGGGCAGTGATTAGAGTGAGTTCTAGAAAGGTGGATAATTGTACTAGAAGGGAATTCTTGGATCTAATCCTCATTATCAAGACATATGTATAGTCTTTCCAGGATTAACTGACTGTTATTCCTATATCTCGTGTTAGTCCAAGTAAATTTTCTACCTTTGAAACCAAGGTGAATCAACTTACATTGATTTATGCATTTCCATAAGAGATTAGCCCTAGGAGCAGAGATGCAATTCTCCCCATGCTTATCTCTAGCTCTCAAGACTTCATTGAATTCCCTGATAGGTATCGGAGATAGTTCTGAGTTGTTTCCAGAGGTTTCTACTAAGTGCATAAGTGTTGCTAGCATAAACAACAATGAAAAGCCAAGAGTAGGAAGAAGGTATTATTACCTTGACCATGACATTAATTCCGTGGGATGTGGTGAAGACCTCATCAATTTTGAGTTGATCATCCTTCCACATGATGACTATGCCCGCAAACAGGCCAATAACTGGGCTTTGGATTTTCCCATAGAATCCCACCCGGATCATGAATCAGGTGTTTGTGCTCAGTCATCCTAGTTTCTAGGAGGACCAACATTGCATGATTGTGCATTTTGACCATCTCAACACAGTGCCTCATAAACTCACTACTGTTGGCATCCCTAACATTCCAAATGATGAAATTCATTAACAACTTGTTGTGTGATGGGGACTTCCTTTTCAGACATTTAGCCATCCCTTTCATAGGATTGGCCCTCAAGTTCACTTGTACAGAGCTGACATGTTTCTCTTCCTGTATCAGAACCGGGCTTAGTCTTAAAGCTGAGTCTTTTGAGTTTGGATTTAAGGCTAACCTTAGGCTTACCAACACAGTTTCATGCTCCTTGAGCAAAGTGCGATAAGAATTTCTCCCGCAAGTCATGTGAACTTTATTAACTCCTCTTGTTGTAGGAGCATTGCCTTTGTTTTGATACTCTCAACTTTGCAATCAAGGCCTCCAACTCTCTATTGGAGGCTTGCAGGTGCTCTTGGACCTTTTCTGATCCTGCCATCTGGGTTTCCCTTGATGGGAGGGGGGCATCGTGGTCCATGTTGGTGACCGTTAGGAGAATCCGGGGCTTACAATCTCCTCCCCTGGTGTTACTAGGGGGAGAACGGAATGGAGTTACTGATCTAATCCATCATGGCACTCAGCTGGTTTGGTGTCATTGTTTGCTGGTTGAGTGCTACCTGGGCTAGTACCAAGGTTGCCAGCCACAGTTGGTGCCCATAGTTCAACATTGCATGATTGAGGCATGCAATGACTATCTTGGCTAAGTAATGAGGGTTCTGGATTACCATAGTGAATGACAAGGACCCAATTGAGAGGGTCAGCAGAAAGGTTGCTCATTACAATACCATTTCCATCCAAGAATTGGGAAGGTGTCTGATGGTAGTGGGGTTATTGTCACCATTAGAGGAAATGGTACCCCTTCTAGGTTCTGGTTCTAGGGGAGGGGGGAGTTTTCATGTTGTACTGATTGTTTACCATCGAAGTAAAGGGGAGTAGAAGAGTGTTGGATTGTAGGAGGCATCCCTTTAGTAGTTGTTAAGGCTTCATTTGCCTTAGTTGGGTTTTGTGCATAAAGTTTCCCATCATTACAAATCTTTCGGAGGTGATGGGTACCATCAATTCATTTAAAAGGTCAATGTGGTGGGAGGGGAGATGAGAAGTATAGCTCTGAGTGGGTAGTTCTCTCAGAGAGAGAAGCTGTCTTTCTCATTCAGCAAATCTGAGGCTATCATCTGTGGATTTGACTCCAGTTGTGGACCCCATGTATGACCCTTAGAGAAGGTGTCTGATATCTTTTTTGGTTAGAGGCGGGTATATTAAACGTACTCTATTAGCAGTTTCCACTTCACTTAGAACACATGCTCTTTCAGAGATGAGAGTATTTGGTCTGGCGTGTGGGCTTCATGTGGCCATTCTTGGTGTTGGGTTTGGGCACGTGCCCAGGTTCTGGGCTAAATGACTCAACCTCAAAAGGGTTTAAAACTCGGTCAAGGTTTGTTTGACCATACCATTCCCGACCCAAGTCCTTTGGCCCATCTAGTCTTGGCCAAGTTGTTTTTTGTTGGGCTTGGGCTCTTTGGTCCATTAGGGTATCATCACAGGCCACACTTTCCCCCAAGTTTCCAAGGACGACAAACTTACTTGTCGCCGACGATACATGGATGTTTTCCCTTCCACCTGCCTTCCCAACCGTATTTTCTTCATTTGGTGGATAGTATGCTTTTGCTTTCCTTCTGGTCCATCCTGGGAACTCCATTGTTATCCAATCACTGCCTCCCTTTGGTTGTGGTTACGTCGTGGACGATTCTAGCTTATCTTATGGTTCTAGAGTTCTTGTAGCCTTGCACTTCCTCGTTTTGTGTCTTATCCTCTTATACCCCTTACACAGGATTCCCTCCCCATCATATTCAATTTGCTGCATCTGCTCTCCAATTACGACGAAAGTTCTAAGTGTAATGTCTACGGGGACTTGGATGCAAATCCTTGCATATCTGCCTCTGAGAATGGAAAATGTGCAGGCATCGATCTTCAATAGTTTCCCCACTTCTCTTCCCACTCTTTCTAGAATCTCCATGTCCTAGAACTCAGTGGGTAATTGGAGCAGCCTGATCCATATGACGGTTGATTCGGAATGAGAGGAAATGGCCAATAATGAATCACGGGCCCCGTGCAGGGCCTTTTCCATGTTAATTTTTTCTTGAAACATCACTATGAAAAATTTCTTGGCCAAGTCAATGATCGTTACGTGCTCACTGGGGCACCATAATTGTTGTAGCTTGGGTTTGTGTAGGTGATGGGGAATTTTCTTCCCAAATACTTTGATGTTCACTGAGAATCTCCAAGGGTTGTAGATTCACATTTTTTGGACATGGGTTAGGAGGATTTCCTCAGTATTTTCTTCTTCCAATGCAGCTTTCAGAGCTGCCTCTACTTGGTTGTAACTTGGGTGGTAGACGCTTGACATTCTCAAGTGGTTGTCTCCCAGGACTTCTTTGAAGCAGTTCTGCATTGAAAAAGCTTCAATATCCATTGGTGCTACCGTGGGATCCGGTGGGTAGGCCGGTTTTCGTAGTGGTGAGGGGAGTGGGTCTTGTACAGGGGGTGGGGCTATATTAGGGGAATATAATAATGGAAGAGAGAAATCAGAGCCTCTCTCACTCTCCTATGCATCTACACATTTTTAAGTAGCTCTAGTTTGACTCTTCCTATACCTTAAACTATTGTCAATAGTAAATTAAATAGAAAATGATCAAAGTGGTCCTTAATGTATGAAGATTGGACTATTTAGGTCCTTGATATATGCCACCTAAATTTGATAAGGAGAATTACTTGTTATTGTAGGTCAATTTAACTTGATAGAAAAAAAATCATTTACAATGTTAGCGTACAAGTATAAATTCATATATTAATATACTAAATCTTTTCTTTTTTATAGGTTATTGCCGATACATTCAAAGAAAACACGCAGGAAAATATCAAGAAGAGCAATCTGAACCTCAAAGGAGGAGTTTGGACGATCCCCACGAAGAAAACTCTGAACCATTGCCTCCTTTGAAGTTGGAGAAAGATAGATCATGTTAGCTTCCGAGCAGAGGCATATTCAGAATTGAAATTTAATGGGTTTAGTTTGTACAAAATTATACACCATTAAAATTATGGGTTCAAATTTAATATTTGTTGAAATTTTAATAAGTTTTTACATACATATTCATACTTGTGTCCAAAGTTATGGATTCAAAAAAGGCTACATTTTCCCCTGTTTCTGAGATAGCATGATGAAGATCTCTAATAATTTTTGAGGATATGTTCTTCACTCTTATAATGCTTTCTTTATGAAGAAACATTCAGTTGGTAATTTGTTTGAGCAATTTTTCCTATGTATTATAAGTCAAAGAATGCTCTTATTTGAATTGAACTTTTTTTGGTAGCTATGATCCATTTCTAAGTAATCAACACTCAAAATAGTGGTAACTTGCTTTAAGACAGTGGAATATGGAGCTAGGGACAATATCCACCAAGTCAAACTGTATATGATATAGGTTCTAATTATATTCAAGAATGTGTTTGTGCTCAATCTATATATTTCTTTTCTACATTACAACGTATACGTAGGCAGCAAGATGTCCTACGACTAGTTATAATTTGAATAGAAGAAAATGATACTATTATACTTAAAACTGCTATAGTTAAGTATATATGTTCGTTTTCTTAGACATTTGCGAATAATCCATATGTTTTGGCGTCAAGACTAATTTGTCTGATTGCAGCAACAACAGCTATGACTCCTAAGACTAAAAAAACAAGGGCTATTGCCAAGTTAAACCAGAAAATAGGACTTCTCTTTGATGGTTTGAATGTCAAGTTGTAGACGATAACAGGCAACAGAAAGTCAAGGTGCAAGAAACTAAATGCTCCAATCACTGAATTTATATCTCCAAAGAATGGAAGCATTGCCGCTATTGTAGTCGATATGATTACTGAAATTGATCGAGAAATTACTCTTGAAATTACATTTCTGGTAGAAAATTCACTGCTCTTTGGATCAACAATTGTCCTCTCTAGTACTTCATTTGTTGACCGCAAGTACACCTACCGCAAATAAACCATACCATGACACGATGAATCAAGTATAAAAGTTAAATTTTTTATTTTGAATTTAACTTACGAGTTTAATTTTTATGCACCATCCCATCATAAAAGAACTTTTATATTCTTAACTCACCTAAAAGATAAATATTATAAATAGTCGTAGAAGAGGTGAAATTACTAATCTTAAAGATAAATATTACTTTTATCGCCATTGGTCGAATAGTCTTTCTTTGGTCCCTTAGATGATCTTCCTAGGAAATATATTAGGAGTTGTTACAAAATTATTGCAAAATAAGTGTTGGTAAAAATAAATGTATAAGCCTTTACAATATAAATTAAGTACCTATGTAAATGGAACCAACTGTGGCACAAGCACTATAAGTAAGACAAAGCAGCAGAGAAATCAAGTTGATATGCCTAAGTGAGTGAAAAGATGTCATTTGAGCTAAGATCAACATTAGGCCTCCAAATATGGCTACAAATTCATGTAGATTCATAGTTTCACTTGGTTCTGACAGCAAATGGATTCCCTCCCAAAAGAAAAAACAAAGAAAGATAGAGTTACTTAAGTTACCTATTGTATTATGTAGTATTGTTACTTTAAATATAATATTTATTTTGATTGTTATTTAAATTTTATTGTACCGTATCGTTAAATCTGTCGTTACGTAACGATGAAATGTGCCATTTTATATAACGATCGATTTGGTATGGTCTCGTCGTTACCATGTCTTTTTCTCTCAACTCACCCTTTATTATTATTAAATAATTTTATTTTATCATACCCTACCTTTTTATATACCGTATCATATATTTTTTATATAATATTGTAAGTTTATTCTTCATATTGCTGGTGTATGATATCATAAAACGATGGCAAACGACACAATCTATCCAAATATTGTATTCATCAAACTTGGCTTCAAGTTCTTTTTTATAGGCTTATGGTGACTTATTAAATGCAAATTTTGATTTACTCCCTGCATGTTGTTAGTTATCACTTTTTTTAACTGGTTAAGCTTGTGATATTGGTTGATGAGATTTTTGCGGTTCAACTTTTTTTTTTTAAACCATTAAAGTCGTGATACTTTTTATTACTCATTGTCATTCATTCTTTACAATAATAAATACAAGGAGAGGTAACAATAATCCTAACAAAATATGAAGATGCTAATTCAATAGAAGAACTTGCATTAATTCCTGAACAACATATTAATTATATCTCCTAATAAGATCAATCTCTCATCAAATCATACTCTGAATCGATGACCACAAAATTTTGTTCTTTTGGGCATTCCTTTTAGTTCCAAGAACTGTCATTAGCCTTCTCCCTAGTAAAAGCACAGGCCGAAAAAATATCAAAGCGAAACTTAGCTGAGTCAAAAATAGCATAATCCCAATCCATACAAAAACAGTTCTTCTCCAAAGCCATATGATTCTCTTTATTTGAGGAAGCTCTGATTCCACAGGTAATATTGATGCATAAATTCCTGGTATACCTGAGCCTTCTGGTTGGTACTCGGCTCTTTTTCAAGAACAACCTTAAAACATGTTGTTGGCTCAAAACCTTCGATGAAATCGTTGATGATAAGTTTCAAATTATGGACTTCTGATTGAAAGCCAGTTCCAAGAGAGATGTTTTTTTATTGCAGTTTCAACAATCCGGATTGGTTGGCTTGAGGTTGTTGTTACTTTTCCATCTGCTGACAAGCAATCTACGATCAGTCGATTCACATATTTGCTCTTAATGTGACTTTGACTTGGTGATGTATTTTTTGTTTTTGGGAAACACTTTGATTGCCCTAAGTGATAGTTTATATGAGTCTACCAACTGTATAGAGACCTGGTCCTATATTAGTTCCCTCAGTGTTAACTACTATATGTAAATGAAACATAGGATTATTACCTGGAAAAATCCCAACTCAAGGGAATAAAAACCACGACCTACACTGGTAGGATTTCAACTTCACTAACTTGTAACTCAACTATTACAAGCCACTTTGTAATGACTCTATTACAAATAATTCAATCATACTAACTTGTAACACACTTATTACAAGCAACTTTGTCACTCACTAGTTACAAAGACTTTAACCTATGACTAACTCTAGTCACAACACAAACTCAGACGGTTTATGATTTGAGTTTCCTAACATAAGGCTTCTAAGAAATCAAGATAAGAATTACGATTAGGAACAAAATACAAGATTACAACTCAACTAAGGACACACATAGACTCGTAGTGGAACTGGTCCATAGTGGAGTTGTCTTTTTGTTCTTGACACACTTGAGACTTCAATGCACGTTCAGATCTTCAAGACTTGAGAGAATATTAGTAAATTCTCAAGTGAATATCTTGTTTTCCTTACACCATGCTATTATATTTCCAAGACATCCCAAGGATGATGTCTATTCATAGTTGGTACACACTTGTTCCAATGGGAAGTGATTGATGCACTGCATCTACACTGTAACGTACACAGTTGCAGGCATTCACTTTCTGCAGATGCTTTTCAGCTGTAGTTGACCTGTACTTCTGCCAGGGAAACATTAAGGGATCAGGTCCCTAAACTATTTCCTGTGAATCCAAAAAGTATACTGCCCAGATTACTTTGAGTCTATTGTTGAATGATTGTACCAAGCATGCATCAGGTCCTTTATCTGGTTCTAAGCAGCAAGTTTGTTAGATCATCAAACATAAGACTAAGAGACCCTAAACCTATCAATTTTTCCCTTTTTGATGATGAAAAACTTTTAAAATTGATGACAAGTTATAGACCCTAACTTGACTAGATAAAGTACCAAGGACCCCATATGTTCCCCCTGACTCTGTGCTTCCCCCTTAATCCCTTCTTTAATTTTTTAAGTCAACTCTTCCCCCATGCCCCATGTGTGCACACAACATAATAGAAAAGAGAAGTAAAAGGAAAAAAAACATTGTACAGAGCAAAAGAGAAGTTGATTCATTAATAATAATAGTTATAAAAACATAGAAGTCTTTGCTATGAAAGCAAAGACTGAATTGGACTGTTTCATCAGGAGCAGTAACGGTGGAATCCAACATGCCATCACAAAAAAAAACAAAAAAAAACAAACAACCACAAAACATCGCAACATAAGAGAACTGGACATCGAGAGGATCCTAGGGGGCAATAGAAGAGGAAGTCTTGCAGGAGGAGGCAGCAAGGGTTTTGAGAACCAGGTCCATGCGGGCATTTGCAGACATCTGTTCCTCAGGTAGTTTCTCCCGCAGGGTCTCCACCTGCTGCCTAAGCTCAGCATTTTCATTAGTCAAACGAGCAACCTCTTATTAGAAGAACTAGCAGAACCAGGTGCACCAACAACTTGACTTAGCTGAGTTTCCAGTATGGCATTTTTAGACTTCAACTTTCTGATCATATCAGTTGCAGAATTTTGAGCATTAATCAGCTGAGAAATGGTCGAAGTGCTCCCCCTAGCCTTTTCTATACACTCACACTCTTCTAGAGTTATTTTGGAGAAGGTCTGCTTGCGGGTTCCTACCTTTGGTTTGGCCAGAGGCACATTGTAGAACTGAAACGCGCGAATAAGGAGAAATCCGTATGGGAGCCCACGATTTCCTTCTCGGAAGTTCACCACCTTCTGCATGTGCTTAATCATAATTGCTAGCAGATTAATTGGTGTGTATGAATCAAGAGCCTCCATCAAAACCAGGTCAGACCTGGAAGCAATAGACCTCCTCTAAGAACGGGGTAGGAGAACCTTATTGACCAGCTCAAAGAGAAGCTGGTACACCGAAAGAAGTGCCTTCTTATGCACCCGTTCCCCATGCTAGATAGCCTGCTCTTTCACAATGGATCTCCTAACTTAGCTTCACAAGCACTCTTGACCGAGGACATCCCCTCACACGGAACTTGAAGAGCTTTTCCCAATGCAGCAACATCAAGCACGATATCAACCCGACCTACCAGCATGCGGATATGGTCCCCTTTCATAGTGAAGAGAGTTACATATTAATTCTGTATCTCCTCTTCATATGCCTTGGGAACAACCTCTCTAAGCAGATAATCCCGTTACTGGAACTCTACTATCTCCAGAACCTGCCTCATTCCAGCCATCTTAGATATTTCTGGGTCAAACATACAACCCCACAGTACTTTTTGAGTTCTCAATATCTCTTGTCCAAGTCCACTCTCACTTGGTATGGTCTTCAGTGAACTGGGTCCCCCAACAGTTTCCCTCTTGCATTTTCTCAACTTTTCAACTGAATTCCCTCTCTCACGCTCAACTGCCATAGTATCATTCTCAGACAACCGTCTCTCAACCACAACCTTTTTGGATTTGCCACCACTCTTCACAAATGTTGCACCTTGTTTTTCCACAGCTTCCTCGGAAGCTCCAACCACAGACTTCTGGACCTTTGTAGATCTTTTCACTAAGGAACTATGTTCCTCTTTAGCATCTTCATCAACCTCAACCTCTGGAATGTCCTTGTTAGCCACAACTTTCCCTTGCATCATCAACCTCTTCTTCTTCTTCTTACGACTTTTCTTGCTCTTCTGCAAGGCACATTCGAGAGCCTCTTTCTTCTTCAATCGGGTAGAAGGTCACTTGGAAGACAAATCAGGAGTAACTGCTGGTTTGTGAATCTTAAAACCAGCACTGAGGACTATTTTACCTTTGTAATCTTCGTCAAAAGGAACAGTAGTGGGAGGAATAGACTCTAAGGGTTTTCTGTAGGAGATGGGTTCCTGGTTCATTTCTGCTGAAGGAGAGTCAGGTTCTTCAGCAGGTTTTTCTTTGACTGACTCAAAAACTGGAGACTGAAACAAAACCATAGTCCCATCATCCCCTAAGAATGGAGTTTCCTCCCCGTGAGACTCAGGAAGGGAAGAGGCTCTTTTAATCGTAGGACTCTCGGCGACAATGGCCATGATTTTTGCCGCCTCCTTTCTGGTGACTCCATGGGAGTCACAGAGTCGAGAATGGAGGAGTTCAAGTATTGATCAGGGTCTTCCTAAGAGACCTCTGATTCCTGAGGCATATCACCTTCCAAGGGTTCTTTGGTTTGATCAGAAGGAGAAAAGTAGGATTTGAGGAAGGAGTAACAGCGATAGGAGGTGAAGAGGAAACTGGGTTGGGTATAAATATATCAGGGTTAGTGGAGGACTGGATTTCAGGTGGTGTGAGAGTGGTGTTGATGGCAGAAGAGGGAGGGGTTTGTTTGTTGGCCTTGGTGGGAAGAGATACAGGGAGTTCTGAAGGAAGGAGAATTTACAGATTTTTAATGGGAGATATTGGTTCAGAGTAGTTAGGAGTGAGAGGGATTTATGGAAGAAGGGATAATAAAGAGGGGTGAGAGGAACGGGTTCTGACTAATTTCAAAATGATGGTAGGTTTTGGGAAGACAAAACGTGCAGAGGAAGTGAAGGGATTTGAGAGATAAGACGTGACACACAGACTCTGAAAAGTCAGATGATGTGGCGGTTGCATTAATTTTGTTGTCTTTTGAGAAAATAATAAGGAATATACATTACTACTAACCTGTGGTACAGGAACCAGGTTTCTCACCTGTTTTTGTAAAAACATTTGCAGCTCTCTTTTGCAATTCCAACAATGTACCTTTAGATTCTATAATGATCATGCGTGTCTACCTGCAACGGTATAGATGTGAGCTAGGCTTGGTCAGAAAACACTTTAGTTGACTTTTACCTGAGTATGACTTTCATAGCCATGCGAGGGGAACCAGGTTCACAGTTAGGTTTCATTAACCCCAGTGCCATCCTATTTCTCTACAAGTGTTCCCTGCTTAGAGATTTGGTGAAGATATTTGTAATTTGATATTCAATGCAGCAAAATCTCATGCAAATGAGCCCCTTTTCGACATAATATCTGAGAAAATGGTGTCTGACATCAATGTGTTTGGTTCTCTTGTGCTAAACCAAGTTCTTTGCCATTTTGAGAGCACTGGTGTTATCACATAGTAGTGGTACACAATTAATGTATACTCCAAAATCTTCAAATTGATTCTTGATCCACAACAACTGAGCACAGCAAGATGCAGTTGCGACATATTCTTCTTCAACTGTTGAGAGGGCAACGGAGTTTTATTTCCTTGTACCCCATGAGATTAGACAAGATCCAAGGAAGTGAGCCATTCCAGAAGTGCTTTTCCTGTCCACTAGATAACCTGCATAATCAGCATCAACATAACCAACAAGGTTAAAATTGTCACTTGAAGGGTAGTACAGAACCAGGTCTTGTGCCCTTAAGATATCTCAGTATTCTCTTGGCCGAATGGAGATGAGATTCCTTTGGATTTGATTGAAATCTTGCATACAATCCCACACTGAATACAATGTCTGGCCTGGTCACAATGAGGTAGAGTAGAGATTCAATGATGCCTCGATACATTGTTTGATTCATAGATGATCCAGAATCATCCATGTCCAGCTTGGTAGCAACAGCAATAGGGGTGTCGATTACCTTTGATGCTTCCATATGAAAGCTTTTCAGTAGTTCTTTGATGTATTTCTGCTGACCGATACAGGTCCCGTTCAGGGACGGCTTCACTTGCACACCCAGGAAGAAGTTCAGTTCCCCCATCATACTCATTTCAAACTCAATTCCCATGAGTTTGGCAAATTCTTCGCATAGTGAGTCTGTCGTAGCCCCAAATATGATATCATCTACATAAACCTGAACAATGAGCAGGTTCCTTTCCTGTTTCGTCAAAAACAACGTATTGTCAATCTTACCTCCAGTGAACCCATCCTCCAAAAGAAACTTGGATAACCCCTCATACCAGGCTCTAGGAGAATGCTTCAATGCATATAGAGCTTTGTCCAATTTGATACATGTTCAGGATGCACATGGCATTCAAAGCCTGGAGGCTGCTTCACATAGACCTCTTCCTTAAGAAAACCATTCAAAAAGGCACTCTTCACATCCATTTGGAACAAGGTGAATTCCATATGTGATGCAATGACGATGAGGATCCTTATGGCTTCCATGCGAGCAACTAGGGCAAACGTCTCATCATAGTCGATCCCTTCCTCCTGATTGTAACCTTGAACAACAAGCCTTGCTTTGTTCCTTGTAGTATTTCCATTTTCATCCAGCTTATTCCTGAACACCCACCTAGTTCCAATGATGGTTCTATCAGTTGGTCTAGGTACCAGGTGTCGTACCTTGTTTCTCTCAAACTGATGCAACTCCTCTTGCATAGTTGTAATCCAGTCTACATCCTTCAGGGCTTCCTTGATATTTTTGGGTTCTATTTGAGATAAAAGGGCTGAAAAGGCTAGAAAATTTCTAGTTTTTGATCGTTTGTTTGGATTCCAGAATCTTGGGGGTGATTATTTTATCAAGTGGATGAGATCTTTTGTGTTTCCAGTTTAGGACTTGGATCTGATTGGTAGAAGAACTGGGTAAATCATATGGGTTTCCTTGCATTCCTCGTTCAGCTACCTGTGGAGTGCTGTGCACTGCATCTCCAACCCTTTCTTCAGCTTTAGTGGTACTGATTGGGGTTGCATTGTCTTCACTTGCTTCCTTCGTCTGACTCATCATGTCAGATTTTCCATTTGAGACATTAGATATTTCTCCAGGAACCAAAAATGGCTCAATGTCTTGATCATTACTGTCTCCTTCCTTGTTCGAAGAAGGTGTCTCATTGAATATCACATGCACACTTTCTTCCACACTTTGTGTCCTTTTGTTGTAGAATTTGTAGGCTTTGCTTTGAGAAGAATATCCCAGAAAAATTCCTTCATCACTTTTTGCATCGAACTTCCCAAGCTGGTCCTTCCCATTGTTGAGAACATAACATTTGCATCCAAAGGTTCTCAGATGAGTTAACATTTGGAAATTCCACTATCAATAAGCATTGTCAGTGCCATGTCTTCTAGAGTTCTGTTCTTCCTTTCAACAACACCATTTTGCTGGGGATTCCTTGGGCTGAGAAGTTGTGAGTGATCCCATTTTAATTGGAGAATTCATCAAATTTTCCATTGCCGAATTCGGTTCCATGATCAGATCTAATGCAAGCTACCTTCAATTCCATTTTCACTTGGATTTTCTTAACAAAGGCCACAAATACCTCAAAGGTCTCATATTTTTTTCTGAGAAACAAAGTCCAAGTGAATCTTGAATAGTCGTCTACAATCACAAAAATATACTTCTTTCCACCTTTGTTTAGTATTCTCGTAGGTACGCATAGATACATGTGAAGAAGTTCGAGGGGTTTTGATGTGCTAACATCCTTCTTTGGCTTAAAGGATAATTTCACATGTTTTCCTCTAGCACATGCATCACATACTTTGTGCTCCTTGAATTTAGAATTTGGAAGACCACGAACCAGGTCCTTCTGTATCAATTTATTCAGAAGTGAGAAGCTTGCATGCCCCAATCTTGTATGGCACTGTTCTGCATCATCATCAACTGCCTTCAAGCAACTCATATCACCAGCTTCCAGAGATTTAAAGTCAGCAACATAGATGTTCTTGTACCTTTTGGCTACTAAAACCACTTCCCTAGTGACCAAACTAGTGACTGTGCACACTTTAGACACGAATTCTACTTTGTTCCCTTTATCACAGATTTGGGAGACACTCAAGAGACTGTATTTCAGCCTATCTACAAAGTACACGTTCTCAATTGAGTGCAAAAGAGACTTTCCAACCCTTCCATCACCGAGGATGTATCCCTTTTTTCCTTTCCAAAGGATACATCCCCTCCTTGCAGGGCTTTCAATGAGAGAAAATCCATGGTGCTCCCAGTCATGTGCTTTGAGCATCCACTGTCCATGATCCATTGTAGTCCGCTTCCTCTCAATGTTCCCTGCGCATATAAATTATGGGTTAGATTTAGGAACCCAAACTAGTTTGGGTCCCTTGTAATGAGGAAAAGGACGGATAAGAGCTTTTCTAGTCCATGCAGGAAAGATACAATTTTTGCAAGTGGCACCTGGTCCTCTTTTAATAGTCACTTTTTCAGCAAACACTTTGTTTTTCTGAACAGATTGAACCCTGGCCTTGCAAATTTCTTTGAAGTGCCATTGTTCCCACAGTAGGTACAAAGCCAGTTATGAGGAACGGTGATGTACTTGTTGTGAGGGTTGTAAGGGATTTTCTCCTTTTGGAACCCGATTCCCTGTCTGTATCCACTATTGTTGAAGTACATGGCAGTGACAACATCTGAAGGCCAGGTCCATTTAAGAGATTTCTCAAGATTAATTTTTACTTTCTCCAATTCAGCTTTAAGTTGCTTATTTCTCTCTAGTTCACCACACAAACTAGTTTTCATGTCATTCAATTCCTTCTCTAGCTTGATGTGTGTCTCACTAGCTACTTCCTTCCATTTGACAATACTTACAAGCCTATGTTCTGATTTGAGTTCCTCAATTGTTTCCTCCAGATCTGTGATTACCACCAAAAAGTCATCCCTTTCTTACTCAGTAGCTGCAATTTTCTGTGCTAAAATGTTCTTTTATTTGCTAAATTTATCTATGTTCTCCTTCAGGTCAACAACTACTACCATCAAGTCATCTCTCTCATTTTCTAGATTATTTATTTTTCCAATTAGGACTTCCTTTTATTTTTCAAAATTATCTATGGTCTCTTTTAAATCAACTAACGGACCACTAGATCATATCTAGATTGCTCAGCCTCTCCTAACTATATGGTCAAAGCATCCTTATCATCAACTAAACTATAGTATGCATCAATTAGAACATTTGCTAATGACATTAATTTCTTATAAGAGTAGGACTTCATATTTCTCTGAACATCCCTACAATTTACCTCATCATTGTCATGCTCTTCATCATTATCAGACTGGGCCATTAGTGCAAACAATGTATCATATTCCTTTGCTTTATTTTCCACTGCTATCATGGAATTGTTTCCTACATCTGGTTCCTCTTCTGATTCACTAGAGGAGTCTCCCCATGCAGCAAGAGCTTGCTTCACAACATTGTCAGCTGCACTTTTTCGGCGGAATCGTTTGTCCGGAAGTGTGTTCCTTTTTGCAGTTTTGTCAGAGTTGTGTTTGTAGGGCTCCTGCTTCAGAAGTGGACAGTCTTTGATGTGCCCTGGATTTCCACACTTGTGACAGAGATCATAGTTCCTTTGTTTACTTGAACTGCCTCTCCTCGGTATGCCACCATTTCTTCGAACCATCTTTTGAAATCATTTAGTGAGATAGGCCATATCACTATCTTCTTCACTTCAGTCGTTGTTTACACCCTTGAGCACTAGGTTCTTCTCCTTCTTTTGTTCTCTTCTTTCACTGTCTTTCTTTCTCTTCATCTCATACGTCTTCAAATTTCTAATCAGCTCGTCCATGGTTAGAGTTTGTAGATATTTGGCTTTAGTGATGGTGTTCACCTTGCTCTCCCAAGAGCTAGGTAACTAGGTTATGTACAATTTGATTTGACATGTACTTTTCTGTTACTCTATTGTCGTCATATATAACAATGTTTATCTTTGCCTGCTTATCTCTAGGATCCATGGTGGAATCCAGCTGTTGAGGAACAAGCGGTCATACGTGTTCATCGTATTTGACAAACTCAACAAGTAAAGATCAAACGATTCATTGTGAAGGTATGATCCATTATTTTCTCCTTGTTATGGCTTGTTAATCAGTTTCCACATAACAATATCTCCCTCTCTGAGAAGTGCTGGTGCTTGTTCCTTGACGCTTACCTGAACATCTATTTGTTTTAATTTATCGCACGATAGATAGAATCTCTCCCTTCTTAATTAGTGTCTCGGGTTTGAGCCATGAGAACAAACATAATCCTGATAGGGGAGCACATCGAGCCCAGGAATAAGAAAATTCCACTTCCTCCTTTAAAACCCATACGCGTGAATAACGTTAGGTGAAGGGGTATTGAACACCGGGTGAGAGACCAAAAACAATATTCTTGATTACTATGAAAGAATAATTTTTTGAGAATTTATGTTACTTTGCGTTAGTATTTGAGATGAATTTTAAACAAAGCATTTTGGTTAAAAAATGAGTATTTTATTAGTACATAATTTCAAAATCACAAGGAAATCAACAAAGTTAATTATAAACTATAAGGAGATATATGTCTGATTATTTCAATTTCTTTCTTTTTTTTGGTCTGAGTATATTTCAACAAATTAAATTTGGTACAACGTAAACAAATTATTTTACTAAATATTCTCCCAGAGTAATCGACGGGACATATAAAAGAAAATGTTGATCGTTCACTTTTTTAATTTTCTATTTTTTGAAAAGTAATCATGCAATTGATTGTTAAATATATATATATATATATATATATATATATATATATATATATATATATATATATATATATATATATATATATATATATATATATATATATATATATGATTGCATGTTCAGTGGTTATAAGAGTAATAATATTGTTTTATTTTGCTTTTATTTTTTGGGTGAAGGTGGAATAGAAGCGCTAACAATGGCGAGTGAGTTCACTCCTGCTGTTGTTGTAGTGGAGCCCGCAGAAGTAAGATATATTTTTTAATGTTTTGATTCCTTAGAACAATAATCACTGAATTAATTAATTATTATTATTTGCAGGATCTTGTTGAAAAAGTTTGGTCATTGAGTAAAATAAATGGTGAATCTAAGTGTATTTTTTCAGCCTCCGGGACCATTTCAAAGGTTCATCTTGGTCATTCAATCGGTGGCATCCTCAAACGTGAGGCAAGTAACCAGTTGTATGTCTTTTTTTTCTTAATTATTATTATTATTAATTTTTTTTTTTGGTTTCCCATTTCCTGAAATTTCTCCTTTTTTGTGTGTGTGGTTTGCCACCGTGGTGCCCATTTCGGGCTCCTAACTAAGACGGTGTTTGGCTAAGTTTATAAGCTGGTCAAACTAGCTTATAAGCACTTTTCGGCTAATCTACACGTTTGGTAAAGTTAAAAGTGCTTATAAGTCAGCTGCTTATATGTCAAAAATAAGCCAAAAGTCATAAGCTGGTCATCCCCAGCTTATGATTTTTTTAGCTTATAAGCGCTTTAAGTTTTGTCAAATTTTCTACTAATTCGGATCTACTCTGTGTAAGACCTATTAAAAGAGGAAGCGCTCCCAATAAGGATTTTTTTTTCCGAACCGGAGACCTTTGTTAGGGGTAAAGGAATCATATCTATACCATAACAACCTTGATGGTCGCACCTCCACTGTTTTGTTTAGGTGCGTATCTATATGGAGGAGCATGGTGCACGTGAACCTATGCTCCTTTTCGTATACTATGTATAACAATGTTATACTTCTTTAAAATTACTTAAATATACATGTGCGCACCCAAACTCAAAGAGTCATATGATGCAATGATTATTCGGTGCACCTTTACAATTGACGTTAGGAGTTCAAATCTCATGGTTGTAGGCATGTCTAGTATCACCACTTGTATTTTAATTAAGTATTTTTTGTTTTCTTTCTTTGTTTATTTGATTTATTCATTCAGAACCCCAAATATAACACATTAAAATTCTTGTTCTCCTTTTATAATAGCAAAATTTTATAGAATTAAACTGAATGTCCATATTTAAGCTAATAGTAGTGGAGGATGTAGCATATATTCAATGATGTTCAATGATCCCAACAATTTTTTATATTGAGATAGGTATATATGTTCAAAATGATTAAACTTGCAAGAACCTATAGTTTTTAAATGGTAATGGATTCATAGTAAGAACCTGTAGGTTGAACCAACAAAATATAAATTATAGATTCTTTACTTTGTAATAATGCACCCATATCTTTTTGAAATTTTGGATCCTTCTCTGTTTTGTTATTGCATAATACAACAATGTCATTTGCTTCCTAAGTGCAAGAAAATGTTGGGAAAAACTTACTCGCAACCGAAATTTAAATTTTAACCTTTATACCAAATATTACTTACTTTTGCAGCATATGGAAATAATATTTGGTCCATCCATATATTTGCAGGGGGGCTATGAAATATTGTATGTGAAAGGTTCACATGTAACTGTTGAAACATTGGGTGTTCGTCGCGAAGTTTCTCAACTTAAAATGTCCATTGCAAATGCTGAAGGAATTGTCTATGGTGGTCTTGTTTGTGGTTCAGTAATTGCTGCTGGAAAAGTTCAAGTACGTATCTCTAATTTGTTTTGGTCAAAATGATACTATATTTATAATACTAAGTTAATATTGTTCTTACGTTGGGACGTTGATGAGTTAAGCCCATCATATCAAACAGTGAGTAGTCCAAAGCTATATTTACAATATTACAACTTGTAACGTTTCTTTTAAAAATAGTTCCTTAAGTGTCTGCCCATAGTACTTCATTGACAAACACCGGAGGAACTACTAAAAATTTGATTTCTCCCCCCAACTGCATCCCTGACTCTGTTTCTAACTTGTCCTCTACCCTATTTGCCTCTTTAAATCTATGATTTACTGGTGGATGGCCAAGCGCTGCTAGGAGAGACCTGCATTAGGGGGTCATATATCAGATGACCATTATTTATGCATTATATTATTTATGTCGAGTCCACATTGGCCTCTAAGGGCGCTAGATTGTTTGATTTTACCATTTTAGGCCCTGCAAGAAAGTTGTTAGCTCATTATGGAGGGTATTTGTGCGCTTGATTTTCTCATGTATCCTGTTACCCAATCCCTATTGTTATTTCTAATTGCCCCTCATATTCCCCCTGTGTTATCTTTTTTATGGTAAGAACCATCAAAGTTTAGCTTGTAACAACCCCTCCCAGGGGGTTGCCATTTAATATAGATAACAGTACTGTGTCTGGGCTCTTTTCCTCCTATTGCCATATGCATGAATTCTGCAACGTTGTTAGTGGCCACTCTAAAGGAGACAAGATCCTTCCTATGTTCGAAACTTTTGATGTTCCTGGCTATCCATATTTTCCAAAGGCAGAAAGGGATTAAGTGTCTCCATTTAGATATATCATTGAAGGGTTGGTGTTTTACCTCGATAAGAGTGTGCACCTAGTTTGTTTGGGTATTTACAATCTTTGAGATGCTGAGGTTGGAATAGCTTTTCTTAGCTAACTTCTGCCATCATGATTAGCATTGTCACATCTGAAAATCAGGTGTTCAATGATTTCCTCCTCTTTGTTATAGAAGAAGCACATAGGGTAAAGATTCATACCCCTTGAGTGGAGGTATTGAGTTGTGGGTAGCCTAACATGGGTTACTAACAAAAAAAAGTATTTTATCTTGTTTGGCAGTTTGTCACCCCAAACCCAGTTGAAGTTTTTCCTAGAGTTGTGATCCTGGTGATGGTTCAGACGTCTTATGAGGTTATAGGCATTTTTTGGTTGAGAAGAGGCCACTACCAGTTTGGTTCCAAACCATCCTATCCAAATTCCCAGAATTAGGATTAACAAAGATAGAATTAATATTAGTAAATACCTCCTTAGGGAGGTCAAATGAGATATTACCAATGTCCCAGTGACCTTACTTGTAGCATGATCCTACATTCAAGCTCTGCCCCTGTTGAGTGGACCACTGATAATGCTCATAAGGGTCTCCATACCAGGGATCCATCTGTCACCATAAAGGTTAATCATATCCCCTTTATGTACTACCCACTTAGTAGCCTTACTACAAACATACCAATAATTTTTATATTGTTCCAAGTCCTAGAGGCAATGTGCCTAGAAGGGTTCCTACTAGTACAATGCTTGTGGAACAAAACCCTGGCCCACAAGGCATTGGTATTGTTGTACATCCTCTGGTCCAGGCCAGTGTGGGTGGCAATGTTTCTGTTTCCAGCTGTCTACACTCCCAAGCCACCATCCTCTTTAGGCTTTGTCACAGTTTTTCACCCAACTAGGTGCATTTTTCTTTTAGCTACAGTGGTACCCCAGATGAAATTTCTCTGAATTCTGTCAATTTGGTTGCACATTTGAGCTGGGAGCTTAATATATTGTATGACATGACCATGGATGCACCCAAGAGAGGATTTATCTAATGTAGTTCTCTGAGTAATATTCATAAAATGGGTTTTCCAGCCTGCAAGCTTAGTTTGCATACTATTAGTGATAATCTGATAGTCTCTATTGGCAGGTTTTTGTGAAAGATGAGAAAGCTTAGGTACTTACCAAAAGAGAGACTGCATTGGCCTTCAAGTTCACTTGTACAGAGCTGACATGTTTGTCTTCCTGTATCAGAACTGGGCTTAGTTTTACAGTTGTGTCTCCTGAATTTGGATTTAAGGCTAACCTTAGGCTTACCCGCTCAATTTCATGCTCCTTAGGCAAAGTGCGATAGGCATTTCTCCCTCAGGTCCTTTAAACTCTATTAACTCCTCTTGTTGTAGGAGCATTGCCTTTGTTTTGGTACTCTCAACTTTGCAATCAGGGCCTCCATCTCTGTGTTGTAGGCTTGCAGGTTCTCTTGGACCTTTTCTAATCCTGCCATCTGGGTTTTCCTTGATGGCGGGGTCGTGGTCCATGTTCGTGACCATTGGGAGAATGCGGAGATTACAATATCCTCCCCTGGTGTTACTAAGGGCATAAGGGAATGGATTGGCTGATCTGATCCATCAGGGCGCTCAGCTGGTTTAGTGTCATTGTTTGTTAGATGAGTGCTACCTGGGCTTGTACCAAGCTTTCTAGCCACAGTTGGTGCCCATATTTCTACATTGCATGATTGAGGCATACAATGACTATCTTGGCTAAGTAATGAGGGTTCTGGATTACCACACTGATTGACAAGGACCCTATTGAGAGGGTCAGTGGAAAGGCTGCTCACGGCAATGACATTTCCATTCAAGAATTGGGAAGGTGGTCTGATGGTAGTGGGGCTATTATCACCATTAGAGGCAATGGTTCCCCTTATAGGTTCTGGGTCAGGAAGGAGGAGGGGGGAGGGGATTTTTCATGTTGTTTTGATTGTTTACCATCAGAGTAAAAGGGAGTAGAAGAGTTTTGGATTGTAGAAGGCATCCCTTTAGTAGTTTTTAAGGCTTCATTTGCCTTAGTTGGAATTTGTGCACAAAGTTTCCTCATCATTAAAAATCATTCGGAGGTGATGCGTACTGTCAATTCATTTGAATGGTCAATATGGTGGGAGGGGAAAGGAGAAGTATAGCTCTGAGTGGGTAGTTCTCTCAGAGAGAGAAGCCATCTTTCTCATTCAACAAATTTGAGGCTATCATATGTGGATTTGACCCAGTCGTGGACCCCATGATATGACCCTTAGAGAAGGTGGTTGGTATCATATTTGGGTTAGAGGCGGATATATTAAACTTACCTCTATTAGCAGTTTCCACTTCCCTTGGAACACGTGCTCTTTCAAAGATGAGCGTGTTTTGTTTTGGCGTGTGAGCTTTATGTGGCCATTCTTAGGTGTTGGGTTTGGGCACGTGCCCAGGTTGTGGGAAAAATTCCTTAACCTCATATGGTTTTAAAATTTGGTCAAGGTTTGTTTGACCATCCCATTCCTGACCCAAGTCCTTTGGCCCATCTAGTCTTAAAGTCTTGGTGCTTATGGACCCTTGAATTATAGCAGGAGCAATCTCAATTGCCGTACCCAGGGGCCGGTCTCTAGAAGCTTCTAGAATGTTCAATTTGTATAGCCTCAGTGCTGAGAATATTTTGTGTGCCACTTCTGATGATGCATGCATTGGGCACAAGTATATTGGGGCACCAAGGATGATTTCCTCCACGATCAGTGCCTGCTGCTCCTGGCGTAGTCCCTAGAGTCTTTCTTCTAGTTCCCGAATTATTTGATGGCCTGCTTCCATCCGGGCTTCAATAGCAACCGGGTTCACGGAGCGAAGATGCCTCAAGAAACCATTTAATATTATTCGAGTCTTTCGAAGAAAATTTTATACATTTTGTATTTCAATGTTAATTCCAGCAAGTCGCTGGGGAATGTCGAGAATTTGAGCAGGGAGGGCCATGGCTTCTCGATATACACTGGTAGAAAATTTCTGTTTTTTGTTTTTTTTTTGTAGAGCACGAAGGCTTATCGAGCCTCTTTTTATAGAGTGTATAGCAATTCTGCCAATGCAGTACGAATTGCATGGCTGGCACAATATGAGTACTATAACCACGCTGCCTGTATGAAAAAACAAACTTTGCAGAACCCTTTCACCTAATCGATCGTGGTGAAGTCAGCAATGGATTCGGCGGATCATACACCTTACGCNTTTTTTTTTTTTTTTTTTTTTTTTTTTGTAGAGCACGAAGGACCATTGTCTTTTTGGCCCGTTAGGGTTTCAGCCCAGGCCTCACTTTCCTCAAGTCCAAAAGGACGAAAAACTTACATGTCGCCAACAATACAGGGATGTATTCTCTTCCACCTGCCTTCTCAACCGTGTTTTCTTCTTTTGGTTGATAGTATGCTCTTGCTTTCCTTCCGGTCCGTCTCGGGAACTCCACTATTATCCAATCACTGCCTCCATTTGGTTGTGGTTCCGTCGTGGATGATTCCGGCTTCTCCGATGGTTCAGAGTTCGTGTAGTCGTGCACTTCCTCGTTGTGTGTCCTATCCTCCCATACCCCTTACATAGGATTCCCTCCCTCAGTATTTAATTTGCTGCATGTGCTCTCCAATTATGACGGAAGGTTTAAGTGGGATGTCTACGGAGACTTGGATGCAAATCCTTGCATATCTGCCTCTGAGAATGACAGATGTGCAGGTATCGATCTTCAATAGTTTCCCCACTTTTCTTCCCACTCTTTCTCGAATCTCCTTGTCGTAGAACTTGGTGGGTAACTGGGGAAGCCTAATCCATATGGCGGCTGATTGGATCTTGGACTTTTCCGGAACAAAATTTGGTTCCCAATTTCGGACTGAGAGGAAATGGCCCATAATGAACCATGGGCCCCGTGCAGGGCCTTTTCCCCATTAACTTTTTCTTGAAACTTCACTATGAAAAAGTTTCAGGCCAAATCAATGATCGTTAGGTGCTCACTAGGGCACCATAATACTTTGATGTTCACTGAGAAGCTCCAAGGGTTGTAGATTCTCATTTTTTGGTCATAGGTTAGGAGGATTTCCTCAGCATTTTCTTCTTCCAATGTAGCTTTCAGAGCTGCCTCCACTTGGTAGCAACTTGGGTGGTAGACGCTTGACATTGTCAAGTGGTTGTCTCCTGGGACTTCTTTGAAGCATTTCTTCATTGAAGAAGCTTCGATATCCATTGGTGCCACCGTGGGATCCGGTCGGTAGGCCGATTTTCGTAGTGTTGTAGGGAGTGGGTTTAGTACGGGGGTGGCGGTAGGGCCATATTAGGTGATATAATAATTGAAGAGAGAAATCAGAGCCTCTGTCACTCTCCTATTCTTCTACACATTTTTAAGTAGCTCTAGTTTGACTCTTCCTATACCTTAAACTATTGTCAATAGTAAATCAAAGAGAAAATGATCAAAGTGGTCCTCAATGTATGAAAATTGGACTATTTAGGTCACTGATATATGCCACCTAAATTTGATAAGAAGAATTACCTATTATTATAGGTCAATTTAACGTGATAGAATATAAATTATTTACAGTGTTAGGGTACAAGTATAAACTCATATATTAATATACTTAATCTTTTCTTTTTTATAGTTTATTGTAGGTACATTCAAAGAAAAACGCAAAGGAAATATCAAGCAGAGCAATCTGAACCGCAAGGGATGAGTTTGAACCATCCCCCAGGAGAAAACTCTAAACCATTGCCTCCTTTGGATTTGGAGAAAGAATGATCATGTTAGCTTCCGAGCAGAGGCCCAAGATTGAAATTTAACGGGTTCAACTTTATACAAAATTAATTATACCATTAAAAGTAGGGCTCAACTAATATTTGTAGAGATTTTAGTAGGTTTTTACATACATATTTATACTTCGTGTCCAAAGTTATGGGTTCAAATGAATCTGTAGCCAAAAGGCTACATATGCCCTGCTTCCGAGATAGCACGAAGAAGATTTATAATGATTTTTGGGGATGTGTTTTTCACTCTTATAATGCTTTCTTTCTGAAGAAACATTCATTTGGTAATTGTTTTGAGCCATTTTCCTTCGTATTATAAGTCAAGAATGCTCTTATTTGGATTGAACTTTTTTTGGTAACTATGATCCATTTCTAAGTAATCAACACTCAAAAGAGTGGTAACTTGCTTTAAGACAGTGGAATATGGAGCTAGGGACAATATCCACCAAGTCATACTGTATATGATACATGTTCAAATTATATTCAAGAATGTGTTCGTGCTCAATTTATATATTCCTTTTCTACATTACAAGGTACACGTAGGCAACAAGATGTCCTATGACTAGTTATAATTTGAATAGAAGAAAATGATACTATCATACTTAGAACTACGATAGTTAATTATTTATGTTCATTTGCTTAGACATTTGCAAATAATCGATATGTTTTGGCGTCAAGACTAATTTGTCTGACTGCAGCAACAACAACTATGACTCCTAAGACTGAAAAAACAAGGGCTATTGCCATGTTAAACTAGAAAATAGGTCTTCTCTTTGATGGTTTGAATGTCAAGTTGTAGAAGATCACAAGCAATACAAATTCAAGGGGCAAGAAACCAAATGCTCCAATCACTGCATTTATATCTCCAAAGAATGGAAGCATTACTGCTATTGTAGTCGATATGATTACTGAAATTGATCGAGAAACTACTCTTGGAATTACATTTCTCGTAGAAAATTCACTGCTCTTTGGATCAGCAAAAGTTCACTCTAGTACTTCATTTGTTCGCTGCAAGTACACCTGCAGAAAAATAAACCATACCATGACATGATGACACCAAGTTGGCACGACCTAATTTACCCTCCTAAAGGTATCGTGACGGCACCTAGTCTCTATGACTAGGTAAGCCTAGAAATTTGCAAAAAACAACATAATCAATAAAATAAAGACAAAAAGGATATCAACTAGATATAAGTAGCTGCTTAGCATATACAGTTTGTACTTCCCAAAACCCGGAATGTCACCACCATCACAAGCTAAACTCTATGGTTCAATATACAAAACTGGAAATGAAAGTGAAGTCCCATATAAGAACTATAACTATGCTAAGATAGGAGGGGGACTCAGAAGCTCTGCGGACGCTGCAGAAATACCTCAAAGTCACCCAAAGATCTGCTACTCTACTGACTCCAGAACGGTGCGTTGGTACCTGGATCTGCACATGAGAAAAACATGTGCAGAAGGGCGTGAGTACTCCACATTCGGTACCTAGTAAGTGTCAAGCCTAACCCCAGTCAAGTAGTGACGAGGTCAGGTTGCAGCTCTACTGAGTTTGCAAAAATAAACAAATATAATTAACAGTTAAGCAAAACAGCAATAATTAACATGAAGTAAAGTGAACCGGAAAGAACGAAGTAATTAATTTCAGTTCTGCACAACATATAAATCAGTAGATAGTCGTACAATGCAATACAGGGAAAAGTCTCAAGTCTCGGCCCGCAGTCCCAATGTAAATATGCAATGCAAGGGAAAGTCTCAGGTCATAGCTCGTAGTCCCAATGTAAATATACAATACAATGCAAGGCAAAGTCTCAGGTCATAGCCCGCCGTCCCAATGTAAATATGCAATACAATGCAAGGGAGAGTCTCAGGTCATAGCCCGCAGTCCCAATGTAAATAAGTAATGCGAGATGTATGTCAGATATAGCGTAATTCAAAAGTTTGGGAAAACAGTTGGCAAATATAGAGGAAGGGACTTAACCCAGTTTCAAATAATAGTATCGATTGGAAAATCAAGTAAAATCATTGGACTTGATAAAATCTTAAGTCGCTACTCAGTTAAACCAATAATAGAAATAAAAGGAATTGAAGATGAAGTATATCATAAAAGGAAACAAAGGATTTAGTGAGAATATCCCGTGCACGTACTCGTCACCTCACGTACACGGGGTTTTTATGTCAAAAATCAGTTATAAATGCCTAAGGGAATTGCCCCAACACAGAGTTAGGCAAGCCACTTACCTCGACTGTGCTAATCAACCAATAATCACGCTTTTGCCACGGGTATCCAACTCCGGGTGGCCCAAATCTATTCAATTTGATGGCATAATGTAAATATCATTTCAAGAAATCAAAATAACTAATTAATTCGAAGCTAATACGCGAAATTCGGAATTTTGACCAAAACGCCCCTCGGGCCCACGTCTCGAAATCCGGTAAAAGTTATATTTTCTGGACACCCATTCACTCACGAACTCACTCGACCAGAAACATCGAAATTCGATGCCAAAAACCCCTTAAATTCTAAGAATTTCGGTTTGGGGAAGTTTCATCAAGTTCCCATGGTTTTCCCCCCATTTTGTTAATTAAACTAAAGAAAATAACGGGGATTAATGGTCTAATAATGAATTAGGATTAGAAAACGTTACCTATGATCCTTATCTTCAAAACCCACTGAAAATCACCAATTCCCGAGCTCTCAAACGATTTTAGACTTATGAAATTCAACCCTCGGATTTTTGAAATAAACACACACGGATCTTGCACATGCGGTACCGATCACCGCGCCTGCAGTACCGCACCTGCGAAAAAAGAATTGCAGGTGCGGAATTCACTTAAGTCCACTGGGGCCGCACCTGTGGTCGTTTGGTCGCGCCTGCGGTTACGCACCTGCGGAACCCAAGTCACACCTGCGACCACTGGTCAATCCCCTCACCATCGCACCTGTGATCAACCCTATCGCGCCTGCGTGTCCGCACCTGCGGGAAAACCTTCGCAGGTGCGAAACACCAGAAAAAAGTCTGGTTCAGCAGTTTGATAAGTTCCAAATTCTCCCGTTAAGCATCTGAAACAACACCGAGGCCCCCGGGACCTCAACCAAAACCACCAACCGACCCTAATACCTTATTCGAACTAGGTCGAGCCTTTAAAACACGTCTCATAACATTAAAATCATCGATTATGCATAGATTCAAGCCTAGGAACTTAGGAAAATTCTAGAATTCACATCCGCCGAAACACGTCTAAACTCATCCGAATGACCTCAAATTTTCCACACAGGTCATAAAAGACATTACGGACCTGTTTTCGCTTCCGTAAATCCATTCCGAGTCTGATATCAAAATCTCACCTATCGGTCGAATTCCCCGAAATTCTAACTTTCGCCAATTCAAGCCTAAATCCACAACCGACCTTGAAAACACATTCCGAGTACGCTCCTAATCCCGAAATCACCCAACGGAGCTAACGTAGTCGACGGAATCCCATTCCGGATCTGTCTTCACACAGCTCTAGCTACGGCCAGATTTCTAAAGCTAAGATCCACATTTATGGACTATGTGTCCAAAATCACTCTGGATTTCATCACTCAACGCACCAACAGGTTCCAATAACATAAATAGACATGGGAGAAACGATAAATAGGGAATCGGGGCGTTAATGCTTATAACGACCGGCCGGGTCATTACATCCTCCCCCTCTTAAGAAAATTGTTAGTCCTCAAACGAGCATAGAAACATAGCTGAAACTAGGAAAAGATGAGGGTGTTGACCCCTTCATTGAATCTTTACTGATGCAATATCCTTTGACCTGAGCTTTCTGACCTGCCTGTCCAATATAGCCACAAGCTCCTCAACATATGATAGATCCGTGTCCAATTTGGCTGAGATGAAATCCAAGACATGAGTCGGGTCATCGTGATACTTCCGGAGCATGGAGACGTGGAACACCGGATGAACCCCTGCTAGGCTGGGAGGCAGGGCTAGCACATAAGAAACCTCCCCAACACGTCGCAACACCTCAAAAGGGACAATAAATCTCAGACTCAGCTTGCCTTTCTTCCCGAACCTCATGACGACCTTCATAGGCGATACCCGAAGCAAAACCCGATCTCCAGCCATGAATGCCAAGTCCCGAACCTTCCGATCTGCATAGCTTTTCTGCCTGGACTAAGCTATGCGAAGTCTCTCCTGAATCACCTTCACCTTGTCCAAGATATTCTGAACTAAGTCTGTACCAAACAATCGGGCCTCGCCCGGCTCAAACCATGCCACGGGAGACCTGCACCGCCTACCATACAATGCCTCATATGGCATCATCTGAATGCTGGACTGGAAACTGTTGTTGTAAGCAAACTCTGCCAGAGGCAAGAATCGATCCCATGACTCTCCAAAATCCATCACATAGGCACGGGGCATATCCTCGAGGATCTGGATCGTACGCTCGGACTGCCCGTCCGTCGGAGGGTGAAAAGTTGTGCTCAACTCTACCCTGGTGCCTAACTCCTGCTGAACGACTCTCCAGAACCGTGAAGTGAACTATGTGCCTCTGTCTGAAATGATAGATACTGGAATACCGTGGAGGCGAACAATCTCTCTGATATAAATCTCAGCCAACCTCTCCGATGAATATGTAGTTAGTACCGGAATGAAATGGGCTGATTTGGTCAGCCGATCCACAATCACCCAAATAGCATCATGCTTCCTAAAAGTCCGAGAAAGTCCAACCACAATGTCCATGGTGATCCACTCCCACTTCCACTCTGGAAGCTCAATCTGCTGAAGTAATCCTCCCGGTCTCTGATGCTCACATTTGACCTGCTGACAGTTGAGACACTTGACTACAAACTCTGCTATATCCTTCTTCATTCTTCACCACCAATAGTACTGTATCATATCCTGGTATATCTTCGTGGTACCCGGATGGATGGAATACCGCGAACTATGGGCCTCCTCAAGAATCAACTCCCGAAGCCCATCTACGTTGGGCACACAAATACGGCCATGCATCCTCATCACCCCATCCTCTCCTATAGTCACATCTCTGGAATCACCCCGCCGGACTCTATCCTCAAGAACCAAAAGGTGGGGATCATCATACTGGCGCCCTCTGATACGGTCATGGAGGGAAGATCGAGCAACCACACAAGTTAATACCCGGCAAGGCTCAGAAAGATTCAATCTCACGAACTGACTGGCTAAGGACTGAACATCTAAGGCTAGAGGCCTCTCAGTTGCATGAAGGTATGCCAAACTCCCCAAACTCTCCGCCCGGCGACTCAAGGCGTCGGCCACCACATTGTCCTTCCCCGGGTGGTATAATATAGTGACGTCATAGTCCTTTAGCAACTCTAACCACTTACGCTGGCGCAAATTTAGATCCTTCTACCTGAATATGTGCTGCAAACTCCGGTGATCCGTAAATATCTCACAGGGAACACCATATAAATAATGACGCCATATCTTTAGGGCGTGAAAAATTGCTGCCAACTCGAGATCATGAACAGGGTAGTTCTTCTCATGGACCTTCAACTACCTGGATATGTAGGCAATCACCCTACCGTCCTGCATCAACACCGCTCCCAAGCCAATCCTCGAAGCATCACAATAAACTGTATAGGATCCGGAACCGGTAGGCAAAACCAACACAGGAGCTATAGTCAGGGCTGTCTTGAGCTTCTGAAAGCTCTCCTCGCACTCCTCAATCTATATAAAAGGTGCACCCTTCTGGGTCAGTCTGGTCATAGGCGCTGAAATGGATGAAAATCCCTCCACAAAACTAATACCCAGCCAAACCGAGGAAACTGCAGATCTCAGTAGCTGAGGACGGTTTGGGCCAACTCTGAACCGCCTCTACCTTTTTTGGATCTACTTTGATCCCATCCAAAGATACCACATGGCCTAGGAATGCCACAGAATCAAGCCAAAATTCACACTTAGAAAACTTGGCATACAACTTCTTCTCCCTCAATGTCCGAAGCACGGTCCTCAAGTGCTACTCATGGTCCTCCTGGGACCTAGAATATACCATAATGTCATCAATGAACACAATGAAGAAAGTATCCAGATAAGGCCAAAATATGTTGTGCATCAGGTGCATGAAGGCAGCTGGGGCGTTGGTCAGCCCGAATGACATAACAAGGAACTCATAGTGGCCATATCTGGTCCTGACTGCAGTCTTAGGGATATCCGGTTCCCGAATCTTCAGCTGATGATAACCCGAACGTAGATCAATCTTGGAGAACACTCTAGCACCCTGTAACTGGTCAAATAGATCATCAATGTGAGGCAATGGGTACCTGTTCTTCACTGTCTCCTTATTCAACTGCCGGTAGTCAATACACATACGCATCGAGCCATCCTTTTTCTTCACAAATAATACCGGAGTGCCCCAAGGTGATACACTGGGCCTGATGAATCTCTTCTCAAGCAACTCCTGTAATTGTTCCTTCAACTCCTTCATCTCAGGAGGAGCCATGCGATAAGGAGGAATGGAAATGGGATGAGTTCCCAGCAACAAGTCAATGCTGAAATCAATGTCTCTATCAGGTGGCATACCTGGAAGATCAGCTGGAAATACATCAGAATAGTCTCTGAAAACTGGAACTGATTCCACTATAGGGGTCTCGGTAACATCTCCCACATAAGCCAAATATGCATCACACCCCTTCCCAACCATCCGCTGAGCCTTAAGAAAAGAAATGACCCGGCGGGGAGTATACCCCAAGGAACCTCTCCACTCTAACCTCGGAGATCCTGGCATAGCTAGCGTCACGGTCTTGGCGTGACAATCAAGAATATCATAATAGGGAGACAACCATTTTATACCTAATATAACATCAAAATCTACCATACTGAGTAGTTGTAAATCAGCTTTGGTCTCAAAACCACTGATAGTAATCAAACATGACCGACATACGCGGTCCAAAACAAGAGAATTTCCCACCGGAGTAGAAACATAAACAGGGGAACTCAAAGAGTCCCAGGCTATCCCCAGATGTGAAGCAAAATAGGAAGACATATATGAATATGTTGAGCCTGGGTCAAATAATACTGATGCATCCTTATGACAAACGGGAAAATACCTGTAATGACTGAATGTGAAGTAATGGCCTCGGACCGGGCCGGAAGAGCATAGTACCTGGCCTGGCCTCCCCCTCTAGGGCGACCTTGACCTCCCCGACCTCCACCTCGAGCTGTCTGAAGTGGTGGGGTAGCAGCTGGGGCTGGAGGAATAGTTGGAGGACCTGGAGGAAGGCGTGGAGCCTGATAAATCTGAGGGGGTGCACCCTAATAAGTCTGAGGTGGTGCGCCCCTCCCCGCTCTAGGGAAATCCTTGATCATATGCCAAGGGTCACCACACCCAAAACAACCCCTCTGAGGATGCAATGGCTGTTGTTGACTCTTAACTGGCCTGCTAGAATGGCCAGTGATAGCGCCTCGAGCTGGAGGCACCTGAGATACCGGTGGTGCATTATAAGGCTCCTGAGGTATAGGAGGAGCTGGAATACCATTGGCTACTGGAAGAGCTGAATGAATGGGGCAGCTCACCAAACCCCTACCATGGCGTGCTGCAGGTGTACGAACTCCTGAAAAATGACCCGTCTCTCGAGACCTCTTGGCCTCCCTCTCCTCTCTATCCCGGACCAACATACTCTCAATCCTCCTAGCAATGCTCACGGCCTGCTAATAAGTAATATCTTTCTCCAGCTCTCTGGCGATGCTAGTACGAATACTGGGATAGAGCCTCTCAATAAAATGGCGGACTCTCTCTCTGACCATAGAAACCAAAGCTGGTGCATGTCGCGCCAAGTCATTGAACTGGACTGCATACTCTGACACGGTCATGGTACCCTGGCATAGCTGCTCAAACTCAGCATGCCAAGCATCTTTGAGAGTCTGAGGGACAAACTCGAGCAAAAACATCTCTGAAAACTGAGCCCAAGTAAGTGAGGCTGCCTCATCCGGACTACTAAGCTCAAATGCACGCCACCATTGATAAGTTGCTCCTCTCAGCTGGAAAGTAGTGAAAGAGACTCCACTCGTCTCCACAATACCCATGGTGCAAAGGATACGATGACACTCTTCAAGAAAACCTAGAGTGCCATCTGAAGACAATCCGCTAAAATCAGGTGGGTGGTACTTCTTGTACCTCTCAAGACGGAGCTGCTCAGACTCAGATACAGTTGCTCTGGCCTCAGGCTGAACTGGGGCTGCAGGAGGTATGGGGATATACTCTGGAACCTTCCCTATATGAACCCTCTGCTCAGGAGTACAGGCTGCGGGAGTCTGTGTCCCTCCCCCGACCTAGGATGTAGCTGGGGCTATCGGAAGTAGTCTCGCCTTAGACAGAGTACTGAAAGCACTCATGAACTAGGCCCAAGTCTCCTGGAGGTCTGGAGTGATAGTAGGGACCTCCTGCGCCCCTCCAACTGTAGCTGCTGGGGACTCCTCTGCCTCTGCTCGGGCCGCACCGCGTGCTCGCCCCTGCCCCGGCCCCTGCCTCTGGTGGCTCTGACTGGGGGCTCGGGTGCCTGGTCATCAGTACGTCCGGTACAGGTATGAACCATCTGCAAGCAAGAATAGAATAGAGTTTAAGAATTTGATGATGGTAACCAGCACAATAAGGAATTCCAAAGAATTTGATTGTTCTTAACAGTTACATAGCCTCCCGAAGATAGATACGGACGTCTCTACACCGATCCGCAAGACTCTAATAAATCGGCTTGTGATGTTGTGACTCCTATGAACCTAGACGCTCTGATACCAATTTGTCACGACCCAATTTACCCTCCGAAAGGTATCGTGACGACACCTAGTCTCTATGACTAGGTATGCCTAGAAATTTACGAAAAACAACAGAATCAATAAAATAAAGACAAAAAGGATATCAACTAGATATAAGGTAGCTGCTCAGCATATACAATTTGTACTTCCAAAACCCGGAATGTCACAAACATCACAAGCTAAACTCTATGGTTTAATATACAAAACTGGAAATGAAAGTGAAGTCTCATGTACGAACTATAACTATGCTAAGATAGGAGGCGGACGCAGAAGCTCTGCGGACGCTGCAAAAATACCTCGAAGTATCCCAAACATCTGCTACTCTACTGACTCCGGAACGGTGCGCTGGTACCTGGATCTGCACATGAGAAAAACATGCGCAGAAGGGTGTGAGTACTCCACATTCGGTACCAGTAAGTGTCAAGCCTAACCCCAGTCAAGTAGTGACGAGGTCAGGTTGCAGCTCTACTGAGTTTGCAAAAATAAACAGATATAATTAACAGTTAAGTAAAACAGTAATAATTAACAGGAAGTAAAGTGAACCGGAAAGAACAAAGTAATAAATCTCAGTTCTACACAACATATAAATCAATAGATAGTCGTACAGTGCAATACAGNATGTAATGCGAGATGTATATCAGATATAGCGTAATTCAAAAGTTTGGGAAAATAGTTGGCAAATATAGAGGAAGGTACTTACCCCAGTTTCAAATAATAGTAACGAGTGGTAAATCAGGTAAAATCGTTGGACTTGATAAAATCTTAAGTCGCTACTCAGTTAAACTAATAACAGAAATAATAGGAATTGAAGATGAAGTATATCATAAAAGGAAACAATGGATTTAGTGAGAATATCCCGTGCACGTACTCGTCACCTCACGTACACGGGGTTTTTATGTCAAAAATCGGTTATAAATGCCTAAGGGAATTTCCCCAACACAAGTTAGGCAAGCCACTTACCTCGAATGTGCTTATCAACCAATAATCACGCTCTTGCCACGAGTATCCAACTCCGGGTGGCCCAAATCTATTCAATTCGATGGCATAATATAAATATCATTTCAAGAAATCAAAATAACTAATTAATTAGAAGCTAATACGTGAAATTAGGAATTTTGACCAAAACGCCCCTCGGGCCCACGTCTCGGAATCGGGTAAAGGTTATATTTTCCGTACACCCATTCACTCACGAACTCACTCGACCAAAAACATCGAAATCTGATGCTAAAAACCTCTTAAATTCTCAGAATTTCGGTTTGGGGAAGTTTTATCAAGTTCCCATGGTTTTCCCCCATTTTGTTAATTAAACTAAAGAAAATAACGGGGATTAATGGTCTAATAATGAATTAGGATTAGAAAACGTTACCTATGATCCTTGTCCTCAAAACCCACTGAAAATCGCCAATTCCCGATCTCTCAAACGATTTTAGACTTATGAAATTCAACCCTCAGATTTTTGGAATAAACACACAGGGATCTCGCACTTGCAGTCCCGATCACCACGCTTGCGGTATCGCACCTGCAGAAAAAGCATCGCAGGTGCGGAATTCACTTAAGTCCACTGGGGCCGCATCTGCGTTTGTTTTGCACCTGCGACCACTGGTCAATCCCCTCACCATCGCACCTACGATCAGCCCTATCGCGCCTGTGTGTACGCACCTGCAAGAAAACCTTCGCAGGTGCAAAACACCAGAAGAAAGTCTGGTTCAGCAATTTGATAAGTTCCAAATTCTCCCGTTAAGCATTTGAAACAACCCCGAGTCCCCCGGGACCTCAACTAAAACCACCAACCAACCCTAATACCTTATTAGAACTAGGTCGAGCCTTAAAAAACCATCTTATAACATCAAAATCATCGATTATGCATAGATTCAAGCCTAGGAACTTAGGAAAATTCTAGAATTCACATCCGACGCCGAAACACGTCTAAACTCATCCGAATGACCTCAAATTTTGCACACAGGTCATAAATGACATTACGGACCTGCTGTCGCTTCCAGAAATTCATTCCGAATCCGATATCAAAATCTCACATATCGGCCGAATTCGCCGAAATTCTAACTTTCGCCAATTCAAGCCTAAATCCACAACCGACCTCGAAAACACATTTCGAGTACGCTCCTAACCCCAAAATCACCCAACGGAGCTAACGGAGTCGACAAAATCCCATTCCGGATCCGTCTACACACAACTCTAGCTACAACCATATTTCTAAAGCTAAGATCCACATTTATGGACTATGTGTCCAAAATCACCCAAGATTTCATCACTCAATGCACCGACAGGTTCCAATAACATAAATAGACATGGGAGAAATGGTAAATAGGGGATCGGGGCGTTAATTCTTATAACGATCGGCCGGGTCGTTACACAAGTATAAAAGTTAAATCCTTTATTTCGGATTTAACTTACGAGTTTAACTTTTATACACCCAGGGATCATAAAAGAACTTTTATATTCTTAAGTCACCTAAAAGATTAATTTATAAGTAATTGTAGAAGAGGTGAAATTAATAATCTTAAAATAAGGTAGTTTACATGCTATAATATGTCAAAATACATATTGCACAATTATTTACATATATAACCTAAATCCTCAACTTATATATACTTACAATGTAAAATTTTCTTATTCTATCATTATAATTTATCCTGCTAAAGCAATTATAATATGCCTTAATTTTTAGGAAACGAAGGGCTTTTAACATATTGACCCTTCCGCCAAAAATATTTACAGCCGCTAGCCAATATACATACGTTATACGCTAATATATACATCCACCAAAGTTAACTTTCCAAACTAAAAACTACTTACTATGAGCCGATTAGCTATAATTATCTTTTAAATGATCTAATAGTGTAAAAATACTTTTTACTGTCAATATATAAAATTTAAATTCTTTTCTTTTAGGGGCATGGAGAGGGGAAATTTTTTTTTCAAGAATGCATTGAGAATATACATACCACAGCAACAACGGATAATTGGAGAACGGTGAAAATATTAGTGATGAAGATAACTGACTTTGGGACAAGATTCTGGCCATTATGTGTGAAGTTGCAGAGAATGAGGCCCTCAGCTTTGTTCCCAAATGGGGGCATTTGCATCGTACCCGCTTTTTGTGTCACGTTTTAACTTATACCTGCTTTGTAAAAAAAATTGCAAGTGTACCCGTTTTTTCGCATAACTTCAGCATACGGGGCTGAAGTAGCAAAGGCAATCACGCAAAACTTCAGCATTCTAATAGACGGGTCTGATGTAGCTTGCGAACTTCAGCTCTATTGTAACTGGGGAACTTAAGCTCTAGAGCTGAAGTTTTGTCTTTGTAACTAGGGAACTTCAGCACTAGAGCTGAAGTTTTTGTCTTTGTAACTGGGGAACTTCAGCTCTAGAGCTGAAGTTTTTGATTTGTAACTCGGGAACTTCAGCTCTAGAGCTGAAGTTTTTGTCTTTATAACTGGAGTTTTTGTCTTTGTAACTAGAGTACTTTAGCTCTAGAGCTGAAGTGTTTGTTTTGTAACTCGCGAACTTCAGCTCTAGAGCTGAAGTTTTTGTCTTTATAACTGGGGAATTTCAGCTCTAGAGCTGAAGTTTGTAACTGGAAAACTTTTGTCTTTGTGACTGGGGAACTTCAGCTCTTTGTAACTGGGAAACTTCAGCTCTAGAGCTGAAGTTTTGTCTTTGTAACTGGGGAACTTCAGCTCTAGAGCTGAAGTTTTTGTCTTTATAACTGAAATTTGTAACTGGGAAACTTCAGCTCTAGAGCTGAAGTTTTGTCTTTGTAACTGGGGAACTTCAGCTCTAGAGGTGAAGTTTTTGTCTTTGTAACTGGGGTACTTCAGCTCTAGAGCTGAAGTGTTTGTTTTGTAACTCGCGAACTTCAGCTCTAGAGCTGAAGTTTTTGTCTTTATAACTGAAATTTGTAACTGGGAAACTTCAGCTCTAGAGCTGAAGTTTCGTCTTGTAACTGGGGAACTTCAGCTCTAGAGCTGAAGTTTTTGTTTGTAACTGGCGAACTTCAGTTCAACGAGGAAAATGGGCTGAAGTTATTTAAAAAGTGTGTACAAGTTAAAAGTTTTTTAAAAAATGGGTATAGGTTAAATGGGGGCGACCAAATAGGGTGCCCCGTGCAATTTTTACTCCCAAATGCCCAATATCCAGAAATGGCTACACTAATGAAATGAAGCCCTTTACACAAATACCAATGGAAGAATCTGTAATTGAAAACAGATTAATAAGCAATGATAATAGTAATAATGAAAAGGGGAAGAAGTCAGAGGTGGTGACTGAAGAGCCGAGGTTCTATCAGAAATAGCCTCTCTTTCCCCAGGATAGGTGTAAGGTCTTTCCCAGACCTCACTTGTGGGATTATACTGGATTATTGTTCTTGTCGTTGCTGTGTTTCAAAGCTGAATCAGTTGTTTAAACTTAAATTGTTCCAACTGATTGTAAGTGCTAGTTTTTCTCTGAATAAGTTCAGAAAAAAGTTCATGTCACCATTCTTTCCGATCCCTACGTTGCAAAAGAGAAGAAAATAGATATTTTCTTATTGGTAAAGATGGAATTTTCCGGTGCTTGTCTTTTATCAGCTGATCTGGACATTCATATATTTTATCCAATATGTAGTCAGAGTCTCTCAGTAGATCCTTTTTGGCTGGCCCCGACTCAATGCAACTAATGCTGCAGTTTTGGTTTATATTTAGCCTTAGTGAATTATCTTATCAAAGACTCCACAAAGCTAAATACCTAGTGAAGTACTTCTATTGACTAGAACAAAGGAGGTAAAGGATTTGAGAGGCTGCTGCAGTTTCGTGAAAAAGCTCCTCCAAATCCAAGGACAGATTCTTAAGAGTTAAATAAGGTAATCAGACCCTCCAGCAAGCTTCATCATACATGAAATGAAGATACCTTTTACTCGGTTAAGTGTATCATCAGCTGACCATTACTAATACACTTAGAGGATACTACCAACCCGATTAGGTAATCATGATGCTAGTTTCTTCAAATATGGTTTGAACATTTTTTTGGACATTTCATCTTGAAGTCTAGCATTTGTTGCCATCTTATAGTGGTTTGCCATTGCTCTTATGCTTTTTCAAGAGAAGGTTGCTATTGATAGGCACCTAATTTGTTATGTGACTTACTATTTTCCCGTGGCAGAACAATCTGGAGGATATTTACAGTCTTCTTAGATTTTTGAGGGTCGAACCATGGGGAAGCTGGGCATGGTAAGATATGGATTCCTTGCATTGAAATTTAACCTTCAAAATTATTTGTCGTCATGAAAATGTATCAGAAACTGTGGTGCAGTGCTGATAATATTTAATATGTTATTATGTTCTTTAGAATGTTATGACTGGATGCTATTTGTGGAGGACATGCTTTGTTGTAAGAGTTCTCTACCTTTATACACCTTGTATGCAAGGTTTCTCCATCACTCAATGAAATTTTAACCTAATAAGAAAATGTTATAGACAGGAGACTGTAGAGAGTGTAGCATATATCTTTTACTATGACTTTGCCCCAATTTGTCAAATGATCTACAACAACTTGATTTATTCATTTATATGGTCTTGTTATCCTATTAAGATTTGTAAATGACTATTAAATAACCCTGTTGTGAAGAAACTATTCACTGATATGATCTTCCCACTAAAATCTCACTAATCTTTCTGGCATCCGTCCAGATCCTTACCATTTTAGTTTGAGGAGATTGATCCTTAACAACACTTGTTGCTACAAGTGCTGTTTCTTTTTGTATCTGGTGAAATATGAAGCTATGTTCTGGNTTTTGAGGAGGGAGATGAGAGTGGGGTAAAGTTGGTTCAACAAATTTTAAGATCGATCATGTTGAGAAGAACAAAGTCTAGTACAGTTAGGGAAGGCAGGTGAGAATTCCACATAGGATTCAGTTATCTTATTTCTTTGGTGTCTTCTTTTGTTGATCAGTTTGTGGAGCAAGGGCGAGTTCTCCACAACTATGCTTCTATATTGGAGTTGCTTTTGCGACTTCGTCAATGTTATCATCTGGCATCATACCTGACTTATATTATCAATAGTAGGTCTTATTCTTTTTGTAGTTGCTCTTTTGGACTGATTACCCACCTTGGACAGTCGAGGTGATAGNTTCACGTGCTTATATTCAGGAGGTTGCGGAAGGGAGAACAGGGAGAATGTCCTATTTGTCTTGAAGCTTTTGAAGATGCAGTCTTGACTCCATGTGCTCTAGGTTATGTCGAGAGTGTCTTGGCAAGCTGGCGAAGTTCTACTTCGGGCCTTAATTTGTCCTGTTTGTAGGTACTTTTCTACAGGTGTTTATTGAAGAAACTGACTCAGATCAACTGCATGTTTTTTATATAAATATTCCACTTTTGTAGAAACACTGTCCGTAAGCAGGAGCTTATAACAGCCCCGACAGATAGCCGCTTTCAGATTGATGTTGAGAAGAATTGGGTGGTGTCATCAAAAGTATCAGCCTTGTTGGGTGAACTAGAACGTCTTCGTTCCGTTGGCTCCAAAAGCATTGTTTTTAGTCAGTGGACTGCCTTCTTAGATCTACTGCATGCAGATTCCTCTTTCTCGGTACACCCCATTTTTGTTCATGTTAGATTCTGAATAACTTATAAGTTTTTGAGCACTCTATTCTGCAACTTCTTTGTCTTTTAAGGTAAATGTACATGAAGAAGCTCAATGAAACATCATGGTATTTCCATTTATGGCAGATTTACTTGTAGTAGTCTTGCCATATACGCTCATAAGGATAAGGAAACTGAGAAAGTTAATATATTTATTGATGTCCATACTTATGCAGTAGTAATATTTCATTTGTTCGCCTTGATGGGACGTTAAACCAGCAACAACGTGAGAAAGTAATAAAGAAGTTCTCAGAAGAGGATGGAATATTGGTTTGTTGTGGTGCCTATCTCTTATACATTTATTTTCAAATTAATTATGTTTCCTTAATCAAATTGAATATTATACAGGTGTTGCTAATGTCATTGAAGGCTGGTGGTGTTGGGATAAACCTGACGACTGCATCTAATGCTTTTGCTAATGTCATTGAAGGCAGACCACGTGGTCTGCCTTTAGAAAATTTTTAGACTATTAAACTCTCTGAATTTAATTGTTTGTGTTGTCAAAAGCGGGTTTGTTCTTAGAAGAAGACACTATTTTCTTTTTGATTACACACGTTTTTTATCTAAGTGTTGCATAGGGCGAGAGAAATGTTTATATACTTATATGTAATATTGAAGTATTTCATTTGACCTTCTTCCTTTTCTTTCTTTCTTTTTTTGGTTCTTTCTTCCTCTCCTCAATATGCATTAATCTGGTAAAAGTTAAAAACCTAATTTGATGGAAGCGTTCTGGGAGGTAAAATTTCCCAACAATTGTTGCAGATGGTCTGCAAGAAGCTTCTTGTGATTAGTATGGTCTGCAAGATATGTGTTATGAGATGTGTTAGTGTTATGATGATAGTTGTGGTCATTTCTTTTCTAAATTGTAGTCTTTGATAAAGCTTATCTACTTAAGCTAAGGCCTTTCGAAAAATTATCCTTTTCTTCCTATTTGTTTCAGTGATAACAGAATCTATGTTTATTTGCTCATAAGTAGCAGTGGTGTACATGGTCGTAACTTGGCTTCAAGTTCTTTTTTATAGGCTCATGGTGACTTATCTAATGCAAATTTTGATTTATTCTCTGCATGTTGTTAGTTGTCACTTTTTTAACTGGTTAAGCTTGTGATCTTGGTTGATGAGATTTTTGTGGTTCAATGGTCAGTCGGTTCACATATTTGCTCTTCTTGTGACTTTGACTTGGCGATGTTTTTTTTTTTTGTTGGGAAACACTTTGATCGCCCTGGGTTATGTACTATTTGATTTGACACATACTTTTACGTGACTCTATTGTCGTCAAATATACACAATGTTCATCTTTGCCTGCTTATCTCTAGGATCCATGGTGGAATCCAATTGTTGAGGAGTAAGCGGTCATGCATGTTCATCGTATTGGACAAACTCAACAAGTAATGATCAAACGATTCATTGTGAAGGTATGCCCAATTCTTTTCTCCTTGTTATGGCTTGTTAATCAATTTCCACGTAACCATATCGCCCTCTCTGGGAAGTACTGGTGCTTGTTCCTTGATGCTTACATGAACATCTATCTGCTTTATCGCACCTTGAGTGCACATCATGTTAAAAAAGTTATTGGACCCTTGTATGCATATTTTTCTGATAGCAGGGTTCAGTTGAGGAAAGAATGGAGGCAGTGCAAGCTAGGAAGCAACGGATGATTTTTGGTGCTTTAACGAACCAAGATGTTCGGACTACAAGAATTGAGAAACTTAAGATGCTGTTTGCATAGACAATACAGAACAACTAAATTAGGCGAATGAGTTGGGGCCTCTGGCTCCTCAGATTGTAGATTCACGATCACCATATTAGATGGTATACGTGTCTGGAAAAGACCTAAAATTTTCTCTTCATTCTAGCCGGTGGTCTTCATGTCTCTTGCTGCAGGCACACCGGATTATTTTGTCGGCCTCGACAATCTCAAGCGTTGAAAAGTGATCATTTAATCTCAAGTATTGAAAAGTGATCATTCCATTGGTTACAGCTGATTCAATTTTGGAGGAAGCTTCGTTTTTCTTGGTATTCTAGGTTTTCATTGAAGTAGTTTCCAGAAGCACGAATGTAACTAGCATATGGGGATGTGCATTTGTACTTCACTGTTGTAAAACTAAATCCTGGCATCACGAGTATTATCAAGATTTGGGATCGGACTTCTAAAACAGTTTTTGTAGAGTAAACAAATTTGTGAATAATATATTCCGTCAATGTAGCTTGCAAGCTGCAGAGAGTAAAGTCATATGTAACTTTACAACTTTTGTTTCAGTTAACAAACCTTGTACTTTATATGAGTACTAAAGTTAGTTCTCCCACCCATTAGTGCCTTACGGACCAATGACTTAAAATAGATAGTCAACTTGACAAATTTTATTTTATTTATTATGATGATAATATGAGTTGAATTTAAAGAAAAAAATGAGGATTCATATGTGACTTCTTGTTTGAGACTGAGGTATAATTATGATTTGTTGTGTTTTGTTAACTTTGGTCCATCCCGGATGCCAAAGAGTGAAACTATTTCAAACTTGGAATAATCAGTTATGAAATGTATTCTATATTTCAAATTTACAATAATGAGATATCAATAGTAATATACATTCATTCACTAGATATGCTGAGTATGTCTTTATCTAGATGGCTATATTTGATATTTATTAAGTAATCTGATAAGATTTGTATTTTTGAAGGTTGTTAAAAATGAAGATTTCATTTTAATATATATGCTTAATAGGACATGACACAAATTTGTTAATATCTCCATTTAGAATCTCACAATTAAATCACCAAAATTAATTATATTTTCTATTATTTGTTCAATTTTTTTATTTTAAACTAGATTACAATATGTATAAGTAGTCAAACTTTCCTCCATTTCTTTTCTTTATTTTTCTTAATTGCCCTTTCAGTTTTAAAAAATAGGAGCAATAAGGGGAAAAAGTTAGAAAAATCATAAAAGTGTAATCTGGAAATAAATGAATAATAGTCCTATATAATTGTGCTTAAAGAAAGCATTTCTCCTCTTTACCACCAGGTTTTGAGGTTCATAAAACTTTGAAAGGTTTGCCTTTTCATCTTTTTCCACAGTTAAATTCTTCATTCCTCATTGCTATAAGTGTGTTGGCTTTGATGTATGAGTATTTGTGTTTTTTGTGAGCACATGTACTTTGTTGGTAAACCTAAGATTTAAAGTTAGTGGATTTTGCTGTATACACGTGCGTTTCAATTTATATTTTGTAGACACGCATACATGTAAAGTTCGAGCTAGACAAAATGAATTTTGTCAAATTTACTGTGTCTTAATCAAGATTACCATGGTAAGCACTCGAGATACTTTCTTTTGTATATGTACTATTCATAAATACCAAATTTCTTTTCCACATTCATATACGTAAAGTTTGAGCTAGACGTGAATGAGATTCTGTCAAATTTATTGTGTCTAGTTAAGATTATCATGGTAAGCACTTGAGATACTTTCTTTTGTATATATACTATTCATAAACACCAATTTTTTTTCACGTACGAATACATACATAAAGTTTGAGCTAGACAGGAATGAGATTCTGTCAAATTTATTGTGTCTAGTCAAGATTACCATGGTAAGCACTCGAGATACTTTCTTTTGTATATGCATTATTTATAAACGCCAATTTTTATCACATACGATACATACGTAAAGTTTGAGGTAGACAAGAATGAGATTCTATTAAATTTATTGCGTCTAGTCAAGATTACCATGGTAAGCACTCGAGATACTTTCTTTTGTATATGTACTATTCATAAGCCCCTATTTTCTGCATACGAAAACATACGTAAAACTCGAGCTAGACAGGAATGGGATTATGTCAAATTTACTGTGTCTAGTATAATCTAGATTCCCTCTCGAGATACTTCTTTTGTCTATGTATCATTCATAACAACAATTTTCTCTCACACACACGTACATTTAAAGCTCGAGCTAGATAAGATGGATTTTGTCAAATTCATTGTGTCTTGTGTCTAGTCTAGATTACCACAGTTCGCATACCCGAGATACTTCTTTTGTCTATGTATTATTCATAAACAATAATTTTTTTTCTCTCACACACACATACATTTAAAGTTCAATCTATATAAGATGGGTTCTGTCAAATTTATTATGTCTAGCCTAGATTATCACAATAAGCATAACCGAAATACTTTATTTTGTATATGTATTATTCGTAACAATTTGTTTCCACATGTGCATACAATAAAGTTCGAGCTGGGCAACGATAGTGTCACGACTCGAAAACCCACCTTCAGGCTGTGACTGCATCTAATGTTGAACCCGCTAGACAAGCCAACGTGTACAGTTAAACTAACGTGATAACACCGAATTAACAGAATTAACTAAAAACACTTTACAATTTTTAACAGAAATAGTAGATAAATCCCAAGCTAAGTAAAGATAACATAATACAACGTCGCAATAATTCCCCAAAACCTGGAGTCACAAACTCACGAACTGTCTATAGGAGTGCTAAATACAAAGTCTGAAAGGAAATACATGACTGTCTCTGAAAACTAGAGGAAAGAAAAGACAGAAATATAGAACTAGGGATAGGAGAGACGCCAAGGCCCACGAACGCCAGCCGGTATACCTTGAAGCCTCTGGGGTGGACTGAAGGAGACTCTCTCAACGCTGTCCACTGGGTCCGGGTGCAGGATCTACACAACAATAAGATGTGCAGTGTAGCATCAGTACAACCGACTCCATGTATTAAGTAAGTGCCGAGCCTAACCTCGGCCGAAGTAGTGACGAGGCTAGACTTGACAACAAAAGTTAACCTGTCCTATTCTACAACATATATCGTGGAAAAACAAAGCAAGAGATAAACATATACGTAGGGGGATACGAGGGCAGATAATGGGGTAACAAGTGTGATAGAGCAGTTAATTAAGCACATAGAAGCAGACAAGAAGGTAATTTATCAAAAATATGCTAATGAAACAAATATAATGCCAGAAATGTAATTAATGGCACGGCATCACCCTTCGTGCTTTTACTCTCTTCCTCACGATGCAATGTACGATGTAAGATAACATGAATCATGGCACGACATCACCCTTCGTGCTTTTACTCTCTTCCTCACGTGCAATGTATCACGTATGGCAATGTAATCATGGCACGACATCACCCTTCGTGCTTTTAAATATAAATCATGGAAAACATCAACCTTCATGCTTTTAAATATAAATCATGGCACAGCATCACCCTTTGTGCTTTTACTCTCTTCCTCACTATGCAATATATGATGTAATCAATGTAAATCATGGCACGACATCACCATTCGTACTTTACACTCTTCCTCACCAATGCAATGACAATTATCAAAATGGCAAGGAATGCAGCATAGTGGAATCACAAATCATGATCACCCAGCAAGGGAAAAATATCAGTCACTATCATAACAAATTGCCCAGCAAGGGTCTCAAGTATAACCAACCTTTTCAAGTATATCCTTTACGGTTGGGTCCTCAATAGAACCATTACATCACAAGTTCATCAATAAGGATTTTCAACAACAATCAACTTCCAAGTAGAGACAAATTCATAATACAATTGATATGGAAGTAAGAACAAGAATTTCATCAAAAATGGACTCACGGGCATGCTTGACACACAACGCATAGGTACTCGTCACCTCACCTATGCATTGAACATGATAAACACCTAGAACATAGCATACGATACCTATTCCCTCACCAAAGTTAGGCAAGACACTTACCTCGAGTCCAAAAATAGCAATCAAGCCTCTAACACCGCCTTTCCTTTTGAATTCAACTCCGGAACAACAATATCTAGACATAATTAACTTAAGTATATCAATAATGACTCAATAAATCGATCTCATAGCCTAATTATCCATTTCCTAGCATTCTTCCAAAAATATCAAAATTCGACCCCGGGCCCACTTGGTCCAAACACGAGACTCGGACCAAAACCCGATCACCCATACCGCCACGAGTTCAAATATATAATTTGTTTTGAAATCCGACCCCAAATTGAGGTTGAATTACCTAAAATACCATAAGCTCTAACTCTACCCAAACCCTTAATTTCTACTTTGATTGTAGGATTTTAGGCCTATATTCTAGTGATTAGGGAAGGAAAGTGGAAGAAATTGGTGTTAGGAATACTTACCCAAAAGGCTATGGAGGAGAAAATGGCTTGGAGGTCTTCAATGGCATTTTGGAGAAGAAGGAATTAATGAAAAAGTGGAAATCCCGAAATAACATTTTGTTTTTGACTTAAGAAAATAACTGGGCGATTTTGTTCTCTGCGATCGCGGAAGAAGGGTTGAGATCGTAGAGCTATAGAAATTCCTACTATGCGACCGCAGACGGAAGGTTGCGATCACAGAAGATCCTGACCCATACGTCTGCGATCGCGGAGGTTATGGTGCGTTCGCAGAGAGATGCTACCAGCCCCCACCGCAGACCACCTATACTCTATGCGATCACGGAAGCAACTATGAAATCACATAGAGTCACAGAACCCTCCCCTCTCAAACACACTATGCGATCGTGGAGCTAGGTCTGTGATCGCACTGAACAACACCAGACACCAGATATGGACTTTTACACCAGAAATTCTAAGTCCTTTATACCCCGTTACCTACCCGAAACTCACCCGAGCCCTCGGAGCTCAAAACCAAACACACACACACGACTCCCAAATAACCCTACGGACTTATTCAAGAATTTAAATCACCAAAATATCACCAAAAACAAGGAATTAAACCTCAAAACTCATAGAATTTTCTTAAAACTTCATAAGGCTTAATTATTCCGATTTTGATCCGAAACACATCATTTCAAGTCCGTTTTACACCAAACTTTACAGATAAATCACATAACATATATTAACCCTGTTCCAGGCTCCGAAACCATAATACGGGCCCGATAACACGGTTTTCACATTAATATTCTTTTTCAAAAACCTTAATTATTTTCAGAAAATAATTTTATTTAAAAATTCATTTCTCGGGCTTGGGACCTCGGAATTCGATTCCGGGCATACGCCCGAGTCCCATATTTTCCCACGGACCCTTCGGGACTGTCAAATCACAGGTTCGGGTCTGTTTACCAAAAATATTGACCAAAGTCAACTTTAATCAACTAATTATTATAAAATCAACTTTTCATCTGGTTTTCACATCAAAGCTTCCCGGCTACACGCCCGGGCTGCGCACGGATATCGAGGTGAGATTAACGGAGGCTTTTGGGGCGTCGGAACATAGATTTAGATAAATTAACATAGGATGACCTTTTGGGTCATCACAGATAGATTCTATCAAATTCACTTTGTCTAGTCTACACTCCCATAATAATTTAGCACTCGAGATACGTATTATTTATAAACAACAATTTTCTTTCACACATATATACATGTAAAGTTCGAGCTAGACAAGATGAATTCTATCAAATTCATTGTATATCGTCTAGATTCCCACTTTAAGCACTGGAGATATATACACTTTATTTTTATATGTATATATTATTCATAAACAACAAATTTTTTTCTTGCTTTTGTATTTCACAGGTCTAAAAGTACTCTACAATTATTAATGGAGGACATGAAGTGCAATGGTTTTTCTGCTCAATCAAATAAAGTGAAGCCCTTGACACAAATACCAATGGAAGAATCTGTAATTGAAGACAGATTAATAGGCAATGATAATAATAATAATTAAAAGGGAAAGGTAAAGGGAAAGAAGTCAGAGGAAAATCCTAAACCGGTGAATGGTCACAAAAAGAGAGGTAGAGGAAGGCCTTTGGGTAGTGGTAATAAAATTAATCTACTACAAGTTTTAGCTTCTGAAGGTGAATTTTCTCTCTTTACAACTTCTAGTATCCTGTGATAAATTTTTTTTATCTCGTCCGATATAGGTTATGGGTTCGAGTTATGGAAATATAACCACTAATGTCTGTATTAGAATTGGTTGTCTATATCGTACTCCTTGAGGTGCGGCCTTTCCTTGGACCTTACGTGAATGTAGGATGCTTTGTGCACCAACAACCTATTTAGTTTTGTTAAACATCAAAGATTATGGTGCGATAGATAGGATCTCTCTCTCCTTAATTAGAGTCCCGGGTTTGAGCCATGAGAACACATATAATCCTGATAGGGGAGCACATCGAGCCCGGGAATAAGAAAATTCCACTTCCTCCTTTAAAACCCATACGCGTGAATGATGTTTAGTTGAAGGGTTATTGAACACCGGGTGAGAGACCAAAAATAAGATTTTTGATTACTAGGAAAGAAGTGATTTTAGAGAATTTTGGTTACTTTGCGTTAGTATTTTAGGATGAATTTTAAACAAATCTTTTTGTTAAAAAATGAGTATTTTATTAGTACATAATTTCAAAATCATAAGGAAATCATAAAACCTAAGCATCTCTGCTGCAAACTAAAACCATATCTGTAATAACTGCATCAAAGGCCTCAACCTCAGGCCTGGCAGGAATAGCATAGCACCAGGGCGGAGCCCTTCCTATCTGAACATCTCTAGGTCGACCTACTGCGGGCTGACCTCTACCTCTCGTGGAATGTCCTCCACCTCTATGAGTTTGACCTCTACCTCTGGAACCTCGACCTCCACCCCTAGCTGGCTGAGGGGGTAAGGGTGCACCTGGTGCGGGAATCATGGTACGAGAACCCTGATGTTGAGAGCTACCCGAATCTCGGGAGCAATACCTAGCAATGTGCCCCGGATCACTACAAGAGAAACAAGCCCTCTGCTGCTAAGGCTGCTGGCCCTGAAACTGTCCCTGTCGACCTGAATAACCACCCTAGAAGCTCTGAAGCGGCGGTGCATTGATAGGAGCTGATGGTGCACTGCGAGATACCTGAAGCGCCGACCGGAATGGCCTAGGAGGATGACCTCTGCCAAAGGAATCTTTGCCTCCAGATGAGGCACCACTGAAATGACTGAAATAGCGAGGTCTCTTATCAGACCCATAACCACCGCCCTGTGATAAGACCATCTCAATACGCCTGGCCACATTGGCCGCCTCCTGGAATGAAAGATCAGTACCTGTCTCTCTGGCCATCTAGAGTCTAATAGGCCGAGCTAGACCCTCAATAAACTTCCTCACCCTCTCACGATCAGTGGGGAGTATCATGATAGCACGTCGGGCCAAAGTAATGAACCTGGTCTCATACTGTGTAACAGTCATAGATCCCTACATGAGGCGCTCAAACTGCCTCTGAAGACCCTCCCTCTAAGTAATTGGTAGAAACTTCTCCATGAATAACTCGGAGAACTGAGCCCAAGTCAATGGTGCATACCCAGCTGGCCTGGTCAAGCAATAGTCCCTCCACCAAGTCTTGGCGGTACTAGAAAGACGGAATGTAGCAAAATCAACTCCATTGGACTCCACAATGCCCATGTTCCGAAGAACCTCATAGCAACTGCCCAAGAAATCCTGGGAATCCTCTGATGATGCACCAGTAAATGTAGTAGAAAATAGCTTGGTGAACCGATCCAACCTCCACAAAGCATCGGCAGACATGGCTGCCCCCTCAACTGCCTGCGCCACAAAACCCGGCTGAGTTGCTCCAGCTACCTGAGGTGCTGGTGTCTGGAACTGAGGAGCTAGCTGCTCTGGTGTGCGGGTAGCAGGAGTCTGGGTCCCTCCCCCAGCCTGAGAGACGGCTGGTGCAGTAGGAAGAAGACCAGCCTGAGCCACGCTCTCCATAAGGCCCACTAAACGGACCAGAGTGACCTGAAGAACCGGGGTGGCAATGAACCCCTCCGGGACCTGAGCTGGTCCAACTGGAACTGCCCGAGCAGGGACCTCGCCGACAAAGTCTACCTGTGGGTCCTCCGCTGGTGATGCTGCTCTAGGCTGAGCCCTAGCTCTGCTTCGGCCTCGACCCCTCGCAGGAGCTGCAACAAGAGGATCGGGCTGCTGATCAGTAGATGAGGAAGCACGCGTTTTCGCCATCTGGGAGAGAATAGAATAGAAAATCAATTAGCATTTAAAATTCAAACCGCACGATAGAGAAGAAGAACTGTGAAGTTATTCCTAACCTTGTAGCCTATGGAGGATAAGTACAGACGTCTTTGTACCGATCCCTCAGACTCTACAAGTTTGTCCGTGAATTGTGAGACCTAAGCAACCTAGTGCTCTGATACCAACTTGTCAACAACCCAAAATCCCACCTTCAGGCCGTGATAGCGTCTAACATTGAACTCGCTAGACAAGCCAACATTACTAGTTATTCCGATTTATTCCTTTGTTGTTTAGCACTTTTATAGGTGACATATAAGAACAAATAGATATGAGAAAGACGAAGGTAAGAAATTCAACATCTTAAATAATAACTCGTACAAAATCTCCTTAAACATACCCCCAAGACTGGTGTCACAAATTTCACGAACAGACTAAGATTTTGCTAAAAAGAATGTCTAAATAAAGAATACAACTATCTCAAAAGTACAAGAGAAGACAGAAAGAAAAAGGAATGAGATAGGAGGTGACGCCAAGGCCTGCGGACACCTGCAGAACTACCTCAGTGTCGCATGTGGACTGAAGGATACTCCCTCGATCACTGTCCACCGGGTTTGGTACCGTAATCTGCACAACTTAAAGAAGTGCAGGTGTAGCATTAGTACAACCGACCCCATGTACTGAGCAAGTGCCAAGCCTAACCTCGGCGAAGTAGTGACGAGGCTAGGACACGACAAATAATAAACACCTGTGCAATTCAATAATATATAATAGAAATAACGGTAGGAAGTAAACAGTTAAGTACAAATACGGGAAGAACATGCCAAGGTACAAAGGGGAAAACACTTATTGAATAACAGAACATGGCAACCATCTAGTATCAGAATAACAACAGGGATTAAACAAGTGCACGGCATCATCCTTCGTGCTTTACTAACGTTCTCATCAAAACAAGTGCACGACATCACCCTTCGTGCTTTACTCTCATTATCACCAAGCCAAGTGCACGGCATCACCCTTCGTGATTTACTCTCATTCTCACCGAAAAAAGTGCACGACATCACCCTTCGTGCTTTTACCTCACAATATCATGGCACAGCATTATCCTTCGTGCATTATCTATCATATCATGGCACGACATGACCCTACGTGCTGTTAAACTCACAGTATCGGCACGACATTAACCTTCGTGCTTTTAATATAAATCATGGCACGGCATCACCCTTCGTGCTTTACACTCTTCCTTACCCAACAATAATCAGAACAACAATTTGGTAAGGAAGAACCACAATACAACACAAAATTTACAACATCCGGGCAAGGGAACAATAACAGATATCACCGTCCCGGCAAGGGACCCAGCTATACCAATCTCACTGAATGTACAACATAACCAAAATAATCCTCAACCGAACGACTAGTCAACAGTGCTCCCAACCAAGTATTTCCAAATTGAATAATCTCCAAAATAAAAGCTACTTCATAACACAGTGGATATCGAAGAAAAATACATATACTATAAGATATGACTCACTTGCATGCTTGACAACAAAGTATAGGTACTCGTCACCTCACCTATACATTTAGCATGATAATAACACGTAGCACATATGACTCAACACCTATTCCCTCAAGCTAGGGTTAGGCCAAATACTTACCTCGATTCCAAAAATCCAAATCAAGCCTCAAGCACTGCTTTCCCTCTCGAATCCAACTCCGAAACGATAGTATCTAGACATAATCGACTCAACAATATCAATAATGACTCAATAATTCAATCCCAAAGCCTAAATATGCATTTCCCATCATTCTTCCGAACCCGCTTGGTCTGAACCAGAGGTTCGGACCAAAACCCGATCTCCCATTCCCCCACGAACCTTAATATATAATTTGTCTTGAAATTCGACCCCTAAACGAGGTTGAACTCCCCAAAATCCCAAAAGCCCTAACTATATCCAAAACCCCCAATTTCTACATTTTAACCCATTATTTTAGGCCTAGAATCTGATAATAGTTGTTGAAAATGAAAGAAGACGGAGTTAAGAACACTTACCTATGAAATTATGGAGGAAAAGTATCCCAAGAATCGCCCAAGAAGAGTGGAGAAGAAGAAGTTTGGAAAAAATGGGTTTAATCCCGTAACTATTCTGTTTTTGAACCTTAAAAATCACTGGGCGAATTTACTCTACGCGATCGCAGAAAGGGAGTTGCGATCGCGGAGAGTACTGGTTTCAGACTTACGCGATCACGAATAAGGGATTGCGATCGCAGAGAACCAGAACATGGACCCACGCGATCGCGAACGAAAGATCGCGTTCGCATAGAACAAATTGCTGCCCAGCCCCCAACCCCACAAGTGACTTACGCGATCGCGGACATAGGGGTGCGATCGCGTAGAGCTAAACCCTAAGGCTCCGCTTTCGCACTCAGATCTTTGCGATCGCACAAAAAATTGACCCCCTTCCCAAAATGCACATCGCGATCGCGTGCAACACACAGCGATCGCGGAGAAGAAATGACTGGACACCAGATACAGCCTAAAACACCATATTTTCCAACTCTTTTGCACCCCGACACCTACCCGAAACTCACCCGAGCCCTCGGGGCTCAAAACCAAATATACACACGACTTCAAAATCATCCTACAAACTTATTCGAGTAATCAAACCACTAAACTAACATCAAAAACAATGAATTAAACTCAAAAATTCATAGAATTTTCTCAAACTTCATAAACATCTAAATTCTCCAATTTTGATCCGAAACACGTCAAACCAAGTCCGTTTCTTTCCAAATTTTATAGATAACTCACATAACACATATTGAACTGGTTCCGGGCTCCGGAACCAATATACGAGCTCGGTAACACAGATTTCAAATCAAAGTTCATTTTCAAAAGTCTTTCTTATTTTCGGAAAATAATTTCTTTAAAAATTCATTTCTTGGGCTTGGGACTTCGGAATTCGGTTCCGGGCATACGCCCAGGTCCCATATTTTCCTACGGACCCTCCGGGACCGTCAAATCACGGGTCCGGGTCCGTTTACCGAAAATATTGACCAAAGTTAATTTTATTCCATTAATTATCATAAATTCAACAGTTCAACACATTTCCACATAAAGACTTCCCGGCTACGCGCTCGGGTTGTGCACGCATATCGAGGTGAGATTAACGCAGGCTTTCGGGGCCTCGAAACACAATTTTTGCTAAATTACACAAGATGACCTTTTGGGTCATCACAAAATTGGTGTTTATGAATTATACATATACAAAAGAAAGTATCTCGAGTGCTTACCATGGTAATCTTGACTAGACACAATAAATTTGACAGAATCTCATTCCTGTCTAGCTCAAACATTACGTATGTATTCGTACGTGGAAAAAAAATTATTGTTTATGAATGATACATATACAAAACAAAGTATCTCTAGTTCTTACCATGGTAATATTTACAAGACACAATAAGACACAGTAAATTTGACAAAATTCATTTTGTCTAACTCGAACTTTACAAGTATGTGTGTCTACAAAATATAAATTGAAACACACGTGTATAGAGCAGAGTCCACTAACTTTAAACCTTAGATTTACCAATAAAGTACATGTGCTCACAAAAAACACAAATACTCACACATCAAAACCAACACACTTATAGCAATGAGGAATGAAAAATTTAACTATGGAAAAATATGAAAAGGAAAACCTTTCAAAGTTTTATGAACGTCAAAATCTGGTGGTAAAGAGGAGAAAAGCTTTCTTTAAGCACATTTATATAGGATTATTATTCATTTATTTCCAGATTACACTTTTATGGTTTTTCTAACTTTTTCCCCTTATTGTTCCTATTTTTAAAATTGAAAGGGAAATTAAGAAAATTAAAAAAAAAAAGAATGGAGGAATGTTTGACTATTATACATGTTAATCTAGTTTGAAATAAAAAAAAAATTGAACAAATAATAGAAACTATGATTACTTTTGATGATTTAATTGTGAGATTCTAAATGGAGATACTAAAAAATTTGTGGCATGTCCTATTAAGCATATAAATTAAAATGAAATCTTCATTTTTAACAACCTTGAGAAATACAAATCTTATCAGATTACTTAATAAATATCAAATATAGCCATCTAGATAAAGACCTACTCAGCATATGTAGTGAATGAATGTATATTACTATTGATATGTCATTATTCTAAATTTGAAATATAGAATACATTTCATAACTGATTATTCCAAGTTTGAAATAATTTCACTCTTTGGCACCCGGGATGGACCAAAGTTACCAAAACACAACAAACCATAATTACACCTCAGTCTCAAACAAGAAGTCGCATATATGAATCCTCGTTTCTTTCTTTAAGTTCAACTCATATTATCATCATAACAAATAAAATAAAATTTATCAAGTTGACTATCTATTTTAAGTCATTGGTCCGTAAGGCACTAATGGGTGGGAGAACTTTAGTACTCATATAAAGTACTAGCTTTGTTAACTGAAAGGAGAAATTCAATATGCTCTAAACTAACAAGGTTTGTTAACTGAAACAAAAGTTGTAAAGTTACATATGACTCTACTCGCCGCAGCTTGCAAGCTACATTGACGAAATATATTATTCACAAATTTGTTTACTCTGCAAGAACTGTTTTAGAAGTCCGATCCCAAATCTTGCTGTCAGGATTTAGTTCTACAACAGTGAAGCACAAATGCACATCCCCAGATGCTAGTTACATTCGCGCTTCTGGAAACTACTTCAATGAAAACCCAGAATACCAAAAAAAATGAAACTTCCTCCAAAATTGAATCAGCTGTAACCAATGGAATGATCACTTTTCAACACTTGAGATTGAATGATCACTTTTCAACGCTTGAGATTTTCAGAGGCCTACAAAATAATCCGGTGTGCCTGCAGCAAGACATGAAGACCACCGGCCAGAATGAAGAGAAAATTTCAGCTCTTTTCCAGACACGTATACTATCTAATATGGTGATCGTGAATCTAGAATCTGAGGAGCCAGAGGCCCCAACTCATTGGGCCTGATTTAGTTGTTTATGTATTGTCTATGCAAACAGCATCTTAAGTTCCTCAATTCTTGCAGTCCGAACTTCTTGGTCCATTAAAGCACCAGAAATCATATGTTGCTTCCTAGCTTGCACTGCCTCCATTCTTTCCTCAACTGAACCCTGCTATCAGAAAAATATGCATGCAAGGGTCCAATGACTTTTTTAACATGAAGAGCACTCAAGGTGAGATAAATTAAAGCAGATAGATGTTTAGGTAAGCATCAAGGAACAAGCACCAGCACTTCCCAGAGAGGGCGATATTGTTACGTGGAAACTGATTAACATGCTGATGCGTGGCTAGAATCCATAGTTTTAAGCATTATGTACCTTAAATTTTATGTGCTTTTGTGATAAAAATACACGTTATACGTGCATAATGGAGTCTATTTCATGTGTAGATGAATTGGAGATGGAAGTCAAGCTAAATGGGTGCATAAACGTCACAAATACGCTTAAGAATTGAAAAGGAGTGACCCGGGCCATAGCCGGGCGTTTTGGCCCTAAAGCCAGCTATGCCCAGGCGTTAATGGGGCGTTTGGGGCTTAAAGCCAGGCCTACCCAGGCTATAGTGGGGTGTTAGAGCCTAAACGCCAGGCCTACCCAGGCTATAGCTGGGTGTTTGGGGCTTAACACCCGGGGTCTCTGAGTCCGGTCCAATCCGAGTTTTGAAGGTTTTAAGTATTTCACGGTTTGATTTCTACACGTTTAGGGTTTGTCCCAAACATATAAATAGACTCAAAAACACAACTTTGAGGGAAACGCCATTTTTGGAGAGAAGATACACACAAGATCATTGAGGAAGCAAAGGATTATCAGTTTTCTTCATCTTATTCTAGTATTTTCCATTTATGCCACACTTATGCTATTGTTTGATTCTAGCATGAATAGCCATGAATATTGTTATTCGACATTAACTTCACCTTGATTATAGTTTACTCAATATATGGTTGTTTCTTCAATTCTGCATTTTATTGCTTAATTGTTTGGCCAGCAATTAGGTTTTATATACTATCTATGTTACNCGTTAATCTATTGAGAATAGGCGAGTAGTACTTCGGGAGAAGGCTACGAGAGCAATTATCGATTAATTAGCAACCATGAGTGAATTATATGAAAGGGAGAGTTAATTAGAATGCAATACGAGTGGTGTATTGATCACAACCCTGGAATATTTGTGTCTATTGAATACACACAACAATATTCTTGTCACTTGATGATTAGTTAGTTCATAAAATCGTAGTATAAATTAGTTACATTCCTGGATTTTGTTTTGGGCTCGATTAAATAACAATTAGAGTGATTCAGAAAGTAGTTTACGCAAGTCCTTGTGGATTCGACATTCGATTTAACATTATATTACTTGCTACGACCACGTATACTTGCGTGTGCATTTTGGGAACAACAAGTTTTAGGCACCGTTGCCGGGGACTTGAATATAGACTACTTTTTAGTTACTTGCTTTAATTGTTTATTTCATTGAGTCTAACGTCACGTAATTTTTGATCTAATCTCTGGAACTTCGAGTGAATGCGTAGGGTCAGAAGCCAGGATAGACTTGACGGCTTTGACCACGAGCCTGAGAGATCATTTCATAGGAGATTGCGAGAAGCAAGAGATACAGACAATATTCAGGACTTCATCTGATTTCCTATGAACATGGCAGAGGAACAACACATGGTTGTTCAGGAGGTGGCAATGCCCAGTATTGCTTGGGCATTGCTAATGTCACCTCCATCAACGTGAAGCCCAGAATCACTGGGCACTTTGAACTGAAACAGAGCATGATCCAACTACTTCATGCAAACGGGAAGTTTTTGGGTCTTCCATACGAGGATCCACAGCAGCACATTATGACTTCTTGGAGATTAGTGATACTTATATCACTAACGGGGTCACGCCAGATTATGTGAGGCTCACGTTTTTCCCATTCTCTATATTGAGCGAAGGAAAGCGATGGCTGAAGGCAGAACCAACTAATTCCATCACAACATGGAACGATCTGGCGAGAAAATTTCTGGCAAGGTTCTTCCCTTCCGGAAAGACCGCAAAGATCAGGAGTGAGATAGTCTCCTTTAGACAGAAAACAGGTGAATCATTATATTCAGCATGGGAAAGATTCAAGGGGATACTCAGAGACTGTCCTCATCACAATCAGACAAACGAGGTATTAGTTCACACTTTCATTGAGGGACTCTATCCGCAAACAAAAATTGTGCTAGATGCAGCAGCCGGAGGTCAGGTGTTTGAGAAGAATAATGATGAAATATTTGCATTACTAAATAAATTCTTCAAAAGCAATCCAGACTAGCAAGGTGAGATGGGGATAAATGTGGTTCAGAAGTCACCAGGGGTTCTTGAAATAGATGTTGTATCAGCATTATCAGCTCAGATCTCTACATTGACTAACCAAGTCAATCAGATGAACCTGATCATTAACAAGCAACAGGCCCAGCCAGTGCAACCAGTTCAACAGATTCAGGTATTTTGTGAAGTTTGTGGAGAGGGTCACATAAGCAGTCTATGCCCAGCAAATCTAGAGTCTGTATATTTTGTGGGTAATGTAAATCGAGGCCAAACAAATCAGTATGGGGACACCTACAATCCCAACTGGAGGAACCACCCAAATTTCTCTTGGGGTGGTAATCAAGGCAATCAGAATCTATATCGGCCTCAAGTACCTCAACAACAATACAGACCACCTCAGGCTGAAAAATGATCTAGATTTGAGGAGATTATGAAGAGAATGATGAACGACCAACTTGCTTTCAATCAGAAAATAATGGCTGATCACCAGGCCCAGACAGCTACAATGAGAAACTTGGAACGTCAATTGGGACAACTTGCCAGTTCCCAAAATACCAGACCATTAGGAGCACTTCCTAGTGATACTGAGCCTAATCCTAAGGCTCAAGTCAATGCAATTACCTTGGGGAATGGAAGAATACTAGAAGAAGCTCCAAAAACAAAGAATAATACAGCTCATCCTAGAGGAGAATTAGTTCCCAAGCCAGCTGAGGGGAATGAGAAAGATGATAAAGGGCCCGAGCCAGTAATTGAAACAAGGCCACCACCTCCTTTTCCACAAAGACTGCAGAGGAAAAAAGATGATGCTAAGTACAAGAAATTCCTAGATATGTTGAGCCAAGTGAGTGTGAATTTTCCTTTGGTGGAAATTTTTCAAGAAGTGCCTAAGTATGCGAGGTATCTCAGAGATGTTGTGGCAAATAAACGAAGACATACCGAGTTCAAAACAGTTGCACTTACTGAAGAGTTTAGTGCCAGAGTTCATAGTAAACTTCCTCCTAAGTTGAAGGATCCTGGGAGTTTCGCAATTCCTTTGTCTCTNGGAAGTTAAAAATGAGAGTTGACGATGAAGAGGTCACTTTTAATGTGTACAAGGCACTTAAACTCCCAAAGCATTATGAGGACCTATGCATGATTACTGTGGTCGACGTGAAGGGGATAGAGCAGATTCCTTATGTGAATGGAAGTGATCCAGAGGAGGTGGTGTTACAAGCTGAGGGTGTAAAGATAATTGAGAAAAGAACCAGATATGAAAAAGGAGACCCGTTGAGAGCGTGCAAAAAGANTCCTTATGTGAATGGCAGTGATCCAGAGGAGGTGGTGTTGCAAGCTGAGGGTGTAAAGATAATTGAGAAAAGAACCAGAGATGAAAAAGGAGACCCGTTAAGAGCGTGCAAAAAGGCTAGGCTTCATGGGAGAAAGAAGAAGAGAAAGCGCCCAGCCTGAGCAGAGTAGCAGAGTCGTGCCACGACTACAAATAAGGCGCTTGTTGGGAGGCAACCTATCCTGTATATCTATTCTGTTTTTTTATTTTTTTTTATTTTTTAGCGTCGAGTTTTGTGTTATTTTTATTTTGCAGAGTAGGGGAAGTCTGAGTACCCAAAAGTTGAAGCTGAGGGGCATGTTTGAGCTTAAGTGTGGGGTCATCCCGACTCTAAAGATTGAGAATCATGTCCGAGCTAGGCCCGAGAGGGTCTCAGGGAGTATTTCTCACCCTTGTTTTAATGTTTTTTTTTGTGATCATGCATCGAGGACTATGCATAACATAAGTGTGGGGTGGGGAAACTACTTTTTGAGGTGTAATTGTATAAAATTATTGTTTTTTAGAAAAATCTCGGACTTTTCCCAACGATGGATCTGTTGGACAATTTTCTTGAGGGATAAAGTCCGATTTGAAAAACACGAAAAAGATTTTTATTTTTTATTTTTTGTAGGATAGTTAGGTAGTATCCCTTGGTTTTTCTTTGGGAAACAGTTCTTTTCCTAGGGTGTAACTTGAACCGGGTGTTTTTTTTTTTAGAGTAGTTAGGAAGAAACTGAGTAACTGAGAAATACTCTATGACATGTTTGATGTCGGCATATCAGGTTATGACATACATTCTTCTTTCCCTTATACTTGGTTTGACATGTGATGCCCGAGTAAAAATAAATAGCCTATTTTGTGACGCCTTAGCTCAGTTAGTTGACTTGTATGCTACATACATAGTGTGATATTGCTTAATTCTCTCAATTTTGTGTGCTTGCTTGACTTGAGAGTTGAATAAAACCGTTGTGATTGAGTCATGTGCAATGTGTGAGTGAGGTTTAGTGATTGTCTATGCTATCCTGTGTAGTCTAGAACTTGCCC
>ML380823.1:0-11459 GCA_005239525.1 Nicotiana knightiana | reverse complement strand
TTAGGAACATTACAATAAAAGCTCTGAGAAGGATAATAAGAATTAGGACAACCATCCCAATGGCCACCTTGACAACCACATTCATTACAAAAATTCCACACATTAGTTTGAGATGGACAATATTGGTACATGTGTGGTCCTCCACAATACGGACAAGGATCATCATAATAAGAGTACTCACTATTCGACCAATTATCATTCCACGATGCCATGTCAAGAAAGATGATCAAGTAAAATTAAAATATAAATAAAAAATAAAAAAAAAGAAAGTAAAGAGTCAATCTAGTAGGATAGTTAATTTCTAAGTCCCCGGCAACGGCGCCAAAGTTAGTGTGATTGAAGTATTTGTAATAGGTCATTACAAAGTGGCTTTTAATAGTTGAGTTACAAGTTAGTGAAGTTGAAATCCTATCAGCGTAGGTTGTGGTTTTTATCCCCTTGAGTTTTGATCTTTCCATGTAAAAAATCTTGTGTCTCATTTACATACTATTTCAATTAGTTAACACTAAGAGAACTGATATAGGACTAGGTCTCTATACAGTTGGTGGACTCATATAAACTATCAATTGGTATCAGAGCAGGTTCTTTCTAAAAGGTTAACACCTAGAAAGGATCTCAATGACTGCTCCACCTAACTTTGAAGAAGGAAACTCAACCTACAGACCTTCTAGATTTAATGGTCAGTATTACGGATGGTGGAAGAATCGTATGCAAGATTTTATAATGGCAGAAGACTTCGAGCTATGGGACATCATTTTTTATGGGCCAGATGTTCCCATGAAGAATGTTGGAGAACCTGGTGTGATGGTGCCCAAAACCAGAAAAGAATACAACGACATTGACAGAATAGTTGTAGAGAAGATTTTTCGTGCCAAGAAGATCTTGGTATGTGGTATAGGACCCGATGAGTAGAATAGAATTTCATCTTGTCAATTTTCAAAGGAGATATGGGAAGCATTGCAAACGGCACATGAAGGAACTACTCAGGTTAAACAGTCCACGATTGACATGCTCACCACTGAGTATGACTATTTAGGATGAAGGATGATGAGTCTATACAAGACATGCACACTAGATTCACATTTATCATAAATGAGCTTCACTCACTAGGAGAAATAATTCCTATAAACAGGTTGGTACGGAAGGTCCTCAGTGTTTTACCTAGATCTTGGGAGAGCAAGGTGAACGCCATCACTGAAGTCAAAGATCTACAAAATCTAACCATGGACGAGCTGATTGGAAATCTGAAGATGTATGAGATGAAGAAAAAGAAAGGCAGTGAAAGAAGAGAACCTAAGAAGAATAAGAACCTGGTGCTCAAGGATGAAAACAACGACTCAAGTGAAGAAGATAGTGACATGTCCTATCTCACTAAAAGATTTCAAAAGATGGTTCGAGAAATTGTGGCATACCGAGGAGAAGCAGTTCAAGTAAACCAAGGAACTATGATCTCTGTCACAACTGTGGAAAGCTGGGGCACTTCATCAAAGACTGTCCACTTCTGAAACAGGATCCCTACAAACACAACTCTGACAAAATTGCAAAAAAGGAACCCAGTTCCTGACAAACGATTCAGCCGAAAAAGTGCAGCGGACAATGTTGTGAAGCAAGCTCTTACTGCATGGGGAGACTCCTCTAGTGAATCAGAAGAGGAACCAGATGCAAGAAACAGTTCCATAATAGCAGTGGAAAGTGAAGCAAATGAATATGATTCTTTATTTGCACTAATGGCCCAGTCTGATAATGATGAAGAGGATGACAATGATGAGGTAAATTTCAGGGATGTTCAGATAAATCTGAAGTCCTACTCTTCTAAGAAATTAATTTCATTAGAAAATGTTATAATTGATGCATACTATAGTTTAGTTGATGATAAGGATTCTTTGACCATATAGTTAGGAGAGGCTAAGCAATCTATAGATGATCTAGTGGTCTGTGTAGTTGATTTAAAAGGGACCATAGATAATTTTGGAAAAGAAAAGGATGTCCTAATTGGAAAAATAAATAGTGTAGAAAATGAGAGAGATGACTTGATGGTAGTAGTTGTTGACCTGAAGGAGAACATAGAGAAATTTAGCAAAGAAAAGAACATAGCTGAAAAATTGCAGCTACTGAGCAAGAAAGGGATGACTTTTTGGTGGTAATCACAGATCTGGAGGAAACAATTGAGGAACTCAAATCACAACATAGGCTTGTAAGTATTGAGAAAGGGAAGGAAGTAGACAGTGAGACACACATCAAGCTAGAGAAGAAATTGAATGACATGAAAACTAGTTTGTGTGGTGAACTAGAGAGAAATAGGCAACTTAAAGCTGAATTGGAGAAAGTAAAAAAATGATCTTGAGAAATCTCTTAAATGGACCCGGTCTTTAGATGTTGTAGCTGTCATGTACTTCAACATTAGTGGAAACAGGTAGGGAATTGGGTTCCAAAAGGAGAAAATCCCTTACAACCCTCACAGCAGTACGTCACTATTCCTGATAACTGGCTTTGTACTCACTGCGGGAACAATGGGCACTTCAAAGAAAATTGCCAGGCCAGGGTTCAATTTGTTCAGAAAAATAAAGTGTTTGCTGAAAAAGTGACTACTAAAAGGGGACCAGGTGCCACTTGCAAAAATTGTATCTTGCCTGCATGGACTAGAAAAGCTCTTATCCATCCTTTTCCTCATTACAAGGGAACCAAACTAGTTTGGGTTCCTAAATCAAACCCATAATTTATATGCGCAGGGAACAATGAGAGGAAGCGGACTACAATGGATCATGGACAGTGGATGCTCAAAGCACATGACTGGGAGCACCATGGATTTTCTCTCACTGAAAGCCCTGCAAGGAGGGGATGTATCCTTTGGTAATAGAAAGAAAGGATACATCCTCGGTGTTGGAAGGGTTGGAAAGTCTCTTTTGCACTCAATTGAGAACGTTTAATATGTAGATGGGCTGAAGTACAGTCTCTTGAATGTCTCCCAAATATGTGATAAAGGGAACAAAGTAGAGTTCATGTCTAAAGTGTGCACAGTCACTAGTTTGGTAATTGGGGAAGTGGTTTTAGTAGCCAAAAGGTACAAGAACATCTATGTTGCTGACTTTGAATCTCTGGAAGCTGGTGATATGAGTTTCTTGAAGGCAGTTGATGATGATGCAGAACTGTAGCATAGAAGATAGGGGCATGCAAGCTTCTCACTTCTGAATAAATTGATACAGAAGGACCTGGTTCGTGATCTGCCAAATTCTAAATTGAAGGAGAATAAAGTATGTGATGCATGTGTTAGAGGAAAACATGTGAAATCATACTTTAAGCCAAAGAATAATGTTAGCACATCAAAACCCCTCGAACTTCTTCACATGGATCTATGCGGTCCTATGAGAATACCAAGCAGAGGTGGAAAGAAGTATATTTTTGTGATTGTAGATGACTATTCAAGATTCACTTGGACACTGTTTCTCAAAACAAAAGATGAGACCTTTGAGGTATTTGCGGCATTTGTTAAGAAAATCCAAGTGAGAATGGAATTGAAGGTAGCTTACATCAGATCTGACCATGGAACAGAATTCGACAATGCCAAATTTGATGAATTCTGCAATGAAAATGAGATCACTCATAACTTCTCATCCCCAAGGACTCCCCAGCAAAATGGTGTTGTTGAAAGGAAGAATAGAACTCTAGAAGACATGGCACGGACAATGCTTATTGACAGCGGAATTGCCAAAAATTTCTGGGCAAAAGCAATAAACAATGCGTACTATTTGGTGAACAGGTGCATGATCATGTCCCTCCTGAACAAAACCCCCTATGAGCTACTCAATGGAAGAAAGCCCAAGATAACTCATCTGAGAACCTTTGGATGCAAATGTTATGTTCTCAACAATGGGAAGGACCATCTTGGGAAGTTTGATGCAAAAAGTGATGAAGGAATTTTTCTGGGATGTTCTTCTCAAAGCAAATCCTACAAAGTATACAACAAAAGGACACAATGTGTGGAAGAAAGTGTTCATGTGATATTCAATGAGACACCTTCTTGGAACAAGGAATGAGATAGTGATGATCAAGACAATGATCCACTTTTGGTTCCTGGAGAAATATCAGATGACTCAAATGGCAAAGCTGACATGATGAGTCAGATGAAGGAAGCAAGTGAAGAAAATGCAACCCCAATTAGTACCACTAAAGCTGAAGAAAGGGTTGAAGATGCAGTGCACGGCACTCCACAGGTAGCTGAACAAGGAATGCAAGGAAACCCATTTGATTTACCCAGTTCTTCTACCAATCTGATTCAAGTCCTAAATTGGAAACACAAAATATCTCATCCACTTGATAAAATAATCACCCCCTTGATTCTGGAATCCAAACAAACGAGCAAAAACTAGAAATTCTCTAGCCTTTTCAACCTTTTTATCTCTAATAGAACCCAAAAATATCAAGGAAACCCTGAAGGATGCAGACCGGATTACAACTATGCAAGATGAGCTGCATCAGTTTGAGAGAAACAAGGTATAACAACTGGTACCTAGACCCTCTGATAGAACCATCATCGGAACCAGGTGGGTGTTCAGGAATAAGCTGGATGAAAATGGAAATACTACAAGGAACAAAGCAAGGCTTGTTGTCCAAGGTTACAATCAGGAGGAAGGGATTGACTATGATGAGACGTTTGCCCCAGTTGATCGAATGGAAGCCATCAGGATGCTCATCGCCTTTGCATCACATATGGAATTCACCTTGTTCCAAATGGATGTGAGAAGTTCCTTTTTGAATGTTTTTCTTAAGGAAGAGGTCTATGTTAAGCAGTCTCCGGGATTTGAATGTCATGTGCATCCTGAACATGTATTCAAATTGGACAAAGCTCTACATGGATTGAAGCAGGCTCCTAGAGCCTGGTATGAAATGTTATCCAAGTTTCTTCTGGAGAATGGGTTCACTCGAGGAAAGATTGACAATACGTTGTTTTTGAAGAAATAGGGAAGGAAACTGCTCATTGTTCAGGTTTATGTAGATGATATCATATTTGGGGCTACAACAGACTCACTATGTGAAGAATTTTCCAAACTCATGGGAAGTGAGTTTGAAATGAGTATGATGCGGAACTGAACTTCTTCCTGGGTCTTCAAGTGAAGGAGTCCACAAAAGGGACCTGTATCAGTCAGCAGAAATACATCAAAGAACTGCTGAAAAGGTTTGATATGGAAGCATCAAAGGTAATCGACACCCCTATTGTTGTTGCTACCAAGCTCGACATGGATGATTCTGGATCATCTATGAATCAAACAGTGTATCAAGGCATCATTGGATCTCTACTCTACCTTACTGCGAGCAGGCCATACATTGTATTCAATGTGGGATTGTATGTAAGGTTTCAATAAAATCCCAAGGAATCTCATCCAAAGGCGGCCAAGAGAATTCTGAGATATCTTAAGGGCACACAGGACCTGGTTCTGTACTACCCTTCAGGTGACAATTTTGACCTTGTTGGTTATGTTGATGCTGATTATGCAGATTATCTGGTGGAAAGGAAAAGCACTTCTAGAATGGCTCACTTCCTTGGATCTTGTCTAATCTCATGGGGTACAAGGAAACAAACCTTCATTTTCTCAACAGCCGAAGCAGAATATGTCGCAGCTGCATCTTGTTGTGCTCACCTGCTGTGGAACAAGCAACAATTGGAAGATTTTGGAGTATACACTGATTTTGTACCACTACTATAAGATAACACCAGTGCTCTCAACATGGCAAAGAACCCGGTTCAGCACAAGAGAACCAAACACATTGATGTCAGACACCATTTTCTCAGAGATAATGTCGAAAAGGGGCTCATTTACATGAGATTTTGCTGCATTGAAGATCAAATTGCAGATATCTTCACCAAAGCTCTAAGCAGGGAACACTTTGAGAGAAATAGGATGGCACTGGGGTTAATGAAACCTAACTGAGAACCTGGTTCTCCTCACATGGATATGAAAGTCATACTCAGGTAAAAGTCAGCTAAAATGTTTTCTAACAAAGCCTAGCTCACATCTATACCGTTGTAGGTAGACAAGCATATGATCATAAAAGCTATAGGTACATCGTTGGAACTGCAAAAAAGAGCTGTAAATGTTTTTACAAAAACAGGTCAGGAACCTGGTTCCTGTACCACATATTAGTAGTAATGTGTTTTCCTCATGCTTTTCTCAAAAGAAAACAAAATTAATGCAACCACCACATCATCCGACATTTCAGAGTCTGTGTGTTACGTCTTATCTCTCAAATCCCTTCACTTCCTATGCACGTTTTGTCTTCCCAAAACCTACCATCATTTTGAAATTAGTCAGAACACGTTCCTCTCCCCCCTCTTTATTATCCCTTCTTCCATAAAGCCCTCTCAGTCCTAACTACTCTGAACCATCATCTCCCATTACAACCCTGTAAATTCTCCCCCCTTCAGAACTCCCTGTATCTCTTCCCACTATGGCCAACGAACAAACCCCTCCATCTTCTTCCATCAACACCACTCTCACACCACCTGAAATCCAGTCCTCCACTAACCTTGATATCATCGTACCCAACCCAGTTTCCTCTTCACTTCCTATCGTTGTTACTCCTTCATCAAATCCGACTTCTCTTTCTCCTTCTGATCAAACCAAAGAACCCTTGCAAGGTGATACGCCTCAGGAAGACCCTGATCAATACTTGAACTCCTCCATTCTAGACTCTGTGACTCCCATGGAGTCACCAGAAAAGGAGGCGGCAAAAAACATCATGTCCATTGTTGCCGAGAGTCCTATGACTGAAGAAGCCTCTTCCCTTCCTGAGTCTCAAGGGGAGGAAACTCCATTCTTAGGGGATGAAGGGACTATGGTTTTGTTTGATTCTCCAGTTCATGAGTTAGTCAAAGAAAAACCTGCTGGAGAACCCGACTCTCCTTCACCAGAAACGAACCAGGAACCCATCTCCTACACAAAACCCTTGGAGTCTATTCCTCCCATTACTATTCCTTTTGACGAAGATGACGAAGATGAAATGGTCCTCAGTGCTCGTTTTAAGATTTGCAAACCAGCAGTTACTCCTGAGTCCTCTTCCAACCGACCTTCTTCCCGATTGCAGAAGAAAGAGGCTCTCAAATCTTCCTTGCAGAAAAGCAAGAAAAGTTATAGGAAAAAGAAGAAGAGGTTGATGAAGCAAGGGAAAGTTTTGGCTGACAAAGACATTCTAGTGGTTCAGGTTGATGAACATGCTGAAGAGGAACCTAGTTCCTTAGTGAACAGATCTACAAAGGTCCAAAAGTCTATGGTTGGAGCTTCCGAGGAATCTGTGGAAAAACAAGGTGCAACATCTGTGTAGAGTGGTGGAAAATCCAAAAAGGTTGTGGTTCAGAGAAGGTTGTCTGAGAACGATACTGTGGCAGTTGAGCGTGAGAGAGGGAAATCCATTGAAAAGTTGAGAAAATGCAAGAGGGAAACTGTTGGGGGACCTGGTTCACTAAAGACCATACCAAGTGACAGTGGACTTGGACAAGAGAGATTGAGAACTCAAAAAGTACTATGGGGTCGTATGTTTGACCCGGAAACATCTGAGATGGCTGGAATGAGGCAGGTTCTGGAGATAGTGGAGTTCCAGCAATGGGATCATCTGTTTAGAGAGGTTGTGCCCAAGGTATATGAAGAGGAGGTTCAGAGTTTCTATGCAACCCTCTTCACTGTGAGAGAGGACCATATCCGCGTGCTGGTAGGTGGGGTTGATATCGTGCTTAATGTTGTTGCATTGGGAAAAACTCTTCAGGTTCCATGTGAGGGGATGTCCTCGATCAAGAGTGCTTGTGAAGCTAACTTTAGGAGAGCCATTATGAAAAAGCAGGCTATCCAGCATGGGGAACGGGTTCATAAGAAGGCACTTCTTGCGGTGTACCAACTTCTCTTTGAGCTGGTCAATAAGGTTCTCCTACCCCGTGCTGAGAGGAGGTCTATTGCTTCCAGGTCTGAGCTGGTTTTGATGGAGGCTCTTGATTCATACACACCAATTAATCTGCCAGCAATTATGATTGAACACATGTAGAAGGTGGTTGTGATGGCCCAAAAGCTCATCCCGTATATCTCTAGCTAATTTTGTGTCCCAAGTTTGTGAGAAACCTCCTTCTAATTCACCTCAATTTTCATGTGCAGCCCGGGCATGTAGACGGGAAGCCTTTATGTGAAAAACTGATAAAAATGATAATTTTGTATTAGAAATTTGAATAAAGTTGACTTCGGTCAACATTTTTCGTAAACAGACTTGGACTCAGACCCGGACCCGGACCCGTGATTTGACGCTCTCGGAGGGTCCGTAGGAAAATATGGGACTTGGGCGAATTCCCGGAATCGAATTCCGAGGTCCCAAATCCGAGAAATGAATTTTTTAAAGAAAATTGTTTTCTGAAAAATATAAAGGTTTTTGAAAATGAAATGTTATGTGAAGCCTCTTGTATCGGGCCTGTATCTTGGTTCCGGAGCCCGGTACAGGTTCAATATGATTGATATGTGTTATCTGTGAAGTTTGGTATGAAATGGACTTCGTTTGACGTGATTCGGACCTCAAAATGCAAAATTTGACGTTTAAAGAAGTTTTGAGAAATTTCATTGATTTTGAGGATTAATTCATATTTATGATGTTATTTTGGTTATTTGATTACACAAATAAGTCTGTAGGATGTTGTAGAGGTTGTGTGCATATTTGGCTTTGAGCCCCGAGGGCTCGGGTGTGTTTCGAATAGGCGTCGAGGTGTTGAAACTTAGTAAAGAATCTGGTTTTTTATTGTTGTTGCTGTGTCCATGGAATTACCCTATGCGAACGCACTCAAGGGTGTGAGAACGAACAGGGTTATAGAGGTCTGTGGGGCCAGGGTGGATTAAGCTTGAGCGAATGCACCAAATAGGACGCGAACACGGAGGGTTATTTGGTATCTAGTATGCGAACGCGTAGATAGAGTCGCGAACGCACAACATTAGCGTGTGCCTGGGGGGGGGAGGGGGGGCTCGGTGTAAAATACCCTGTGCGAATGCGGCCCCACTATCGCAAACACATAGTTCTGTGTAGTAAACCTCCGCGAATATGACCTGGGCCCCGCGAACGCGGAGAGTAGTTTTGCCCAGCTATTTTTAAATGCCCAAAACATAACCATTACGGGATTTTTACAAAAATTCATAAACCCTCTTCTTCTCCAAACCCCATAGGCGATTTTTGAAGAGCTCTTCAACCATAGCCTCGTAGGTAAGTGATTTTAACAATGTTTTCTGCCATTTTTCATCAACATCTATTAGATTCCAGGCCTAAAAACATGAAATCAAAGGTAAATTGGGATTTTGGGTAGAGTTAAGGCTTTTTTTGAATATTTGGGAATTTGACCTTGTTTTGGGGTCGAATTTCAAAACAAATTATGTATTCGGGCTCGTGGGTGAATGGGTAATTAGAATGGGTAAAATTTGTCGGTTCCGAGGTGCGGGTCTGGGGGTCGACTTTTGGGTCGATTTTTATAATTTTGTAAAGATTGAACCTTTATTATTCGGAATAGTTCCTTATCCGTTTTATGTGTATTTTGAAGTTGTTTAGTTGATTTTGAGCCGTCCGGAGGTCTATCCGCCCGAGAAGTCTATTTTTGAGTACCGGGTTGTCATCCTTGAGGTAAGTATCTTGCCTAACCTTGTGTGGGGGAACTACCCCTTAGGATTGAGTCTTCTTTGTTGATTGTAGTCCGCGTATATGAGTTGACGAGTGCGTTCTCGGACTTATTTTCTAATAGATTGGACTTTTAGGATTCGTAGGTTCTTATGTTACATGTGTATGAGTTGAAATTGTTACGCTTGAATCCTTGGTTGTTAATTTCATCCTTTCCTGCTTAAATTAGAATTACTTACTTTTGGATTTCTTTGTTGGCTATTTGATCTTAATTGAATATCTTACCGCTCTTATCTTCATGCTATACTTGCTTCCTAAAACTGCCAAATTGAACATACTAGTGTTATCTAGCTTTATAGTTGCTTAGCCGTAGTTAGAATATCTGTTTGTTGGTGTTAAGCATGCCCATGAGTCTTACATTGTGATTTATATGATTTTTCCCTTATGTGTTACTTGGACCTAGTTGATAAACATTTATGTTGTTGGTGTTTTCTTGATGTTTCCTATTATTGCGCCCTTGTTTGAGCTGAGCTTTATTTCGTAAAGTTAACTATTTAGGCGAGATTGGTTATAGCTGTTTCCCTTGCCGGGATGATATTTGTTTCATTGTTGACTCCCTTGCCGGGATGGTATGACTTCTATTGTTATTTATATTGTTAATGATATTGTTTGCGTTGTTGACTCCCTTGTCGGGAGGTTGTGATTTATGGTTCTAATTGTTGATTTCTGGATGTTGTGATTTATGGTTCTTATTGTTGATTTCCCTTGTTAACTTGTTTTTTATGTTATTTTTGCACGAGGGGACATTCCGTGCCGAGTGTTTGTGAGGTTATGCACGAGGGGACATTCCGTGCCGAGTGTTTATTTATTTATTGCACGAGGGGACATTCTGTGCCGAGTGTTATTTATTTATTGCGCGAGGGGACATTCTGTGCCGAGTGTTATTTATGTATTGCATGAGGGGATATTCTGTGCCGAGTGTTTGTGAGGTTATGCACGAGGGGACATTCCGTGCCGAGTGTTTATGCATTATTATTTCCGTTGTTCCTGTTTGCTTTTTACTGCACTTGTTTTGGTGAGGATGAGAGTAAAAGCACGAAGAGTGATGCCGTGCACTTGTCTTTGTGTTTTATTCCGCTATTCTAAATTTGGATATTCCTACTGATCTCTTACTGCATTTATTGGCAAGATTTTATATTCCTCTTGTACTGCATGGCAAATTTCTGAGTTACGGACTGAGTTCTGGTGGATAAATCTCGAGGGGCTTTTGATCAAGGGATTTTATTGAAAAATATTATTGAAAAAGCAATGGTTTTGAAATAATTATATTTGAATGACTTTTACATCGAAGGTATATTTGAAAAGCACTAATCTTGCCTAAAATGACATTTGGAAGTCTTTTATTGGGAAAGCATCCTTGGGAAGTTTCGTATTTTGAAAGAAACTATGTTTTACGTAATTCTCTCTACTAAATAAACTTATATCTACTTTTGGAGAAAGTATGTTTTCAAAGGAAACTCTTTCATACTAAAACGATTTTATTTGCAAAAGTTTTTCATACGAACTACTGTTTAAAGATTTCTACCAGTTATGGATTTTTAATGGCTAAGGCCCGATGTGAACAAACTAACGTGGAGTTGAGTTATTGGTGTTCTCTATTGTATTGTGTTTCCTTTCGATTCGGCTTGTTTTGCTGTCCATCTTTCTGTGTATTTCTGTGCTATTTCGCGATTGATTTCTGTAATTTCCTTCCGCTTTATATTTTCATTATCGTAAATTATTCCGTGAAGTCTTAGATAGATGTAACATTCGGTCATTTCTATATTCATGTTATT
>ML380822.1:0-20328 GCA_005239525.1 Nicotiana knightiana | reverse complement strand
AATTAACTTTATAAAGTGAAATACACATACAAATTAATTAATAAAGGCTAAAATACTAAATAAATAGAAAAAAAGGAGAAAAAAAATTTCGCACCTGCCCTAGCTATGAGCAGGTGCCTGGACGAGAACAAGATGAAGAAAGAAAAAAAGGAGAAGAAGAAAAATTACCTGGACCTTCTCTGTTGAAGTCTTGAACCCTAGCATCAATTGATTTTGAGAGAAATGGTCTTTACTTAGGTTAGGGGTCTGTTTTTTATAATAAAAAAAATAGACCCAAACTTTTTGAAAAAAAAAACTGACCCAAACCATTTTTTTCTTAAAACTGACCCCTCCACCACAAAAGCGAGCGCTTTGTCGCTTCTTCTACTGAAGCGAGCGCTTCGTGTGGTCGCCTCGCCTCAGGCATGGAAAAGCGACAAGGCATCGCTTCTCGCTTAAAGCGATCGCTTCGTCGCTTTTTAAAACACTGCTTCCCCCTAATAAAGAGGTAACGCATACACTCACCCANCTCCCCCGCCCCCCCGGGCAACAAGTGCTGGTAACCTCGAAGTAATCTAGAGGATCAATTGCACACATAAGAAGAATGTGCTTTTACACGTATCCTCAGGAAAAATGGAAGTCATTGATAAAATGTCAGAGCACAAATTGTATGGAAGTCATTGATAAAATGTCAGAGCACAAATTATATGGAAGTCATTGATAAAATGTCAGAGCACAAACTGTTAACATTTAGAGCGAATTCCCCTCAAAAATGAAGATTGAAAATTTAATATTCAAATATTTAGCTCATTATGCTCAACATTACCATCCATCTAAGAAACCAAAAGCTACATCCAAAATGTTTACACCAACAAATACACCAAAAAAAAAATAAGAGAACTGATTTTAAAAGAAAAAAGAAATACATGTATAATCATTAGCAACAACAAAAAGGGAAAAATCAAAGGAACTATCGTAAGCGCTAATAGTTAATCAATTACCTCTGCCAACATGTGGTCCGCTTCATCAAATACAAGAATCTTCATGCAACTCATGCCCAGTTTCCTTGCCGTCACCCACTTATTTACAGTTCCAGGTGTGCCAATTACTACTTGTGCTGAAACAGGTTGGCCGCTTTGAAATTGGTATGTAGTTGGCTGCATCTGCTGGGATAGCTAATTCTGATGTTATGCCAGTGAACTTCCCCATCTTCAACAGCACTTCCATATTCTGCAGCATTTTTCACCACTTTATATCAAGCATTCTCAAGTTTCTTTTTTGATTGATGAAGAATCTTCTTAAGTTTTTCTTTGAAATGTAACAACGTTAAAAAAGATCCTTCCTACGGCTATCTCCCCCTTTGATTCTAGTTCCCCATACAAAATAGTTTAAACCACCACTTCAGATGGCAAACAACCAGATAAAAAATGAGGATTTCGCGTCATCAATGAAACTATCGTAAAAACTATATACAAGAACACATAAAACATAATCTTACAGGCATCATGATAAAAGTTTCTAAAATATAGATGTGTAAAAGCACTTCTCTTTCAAAAAAAGAAACAGATATGTAGTAAAGCAGGTATATATAAAATAAACCACATACATAACCTGACACACATAAGGTTAAACAAAACTTTTATTCAGCTAATGAATTGATTCATTAGAAAATAAAGTAAGTGATCCTGCTACAAATTAATTCTCCAATGCTAACATTAATATTTCACCCAAAGATTTACCTAGGTCAATGAAACTGGATTGAAAATCTAATGAAACTGAAAACAAAAAAAGGAAACTTTATTTCTTCTCTACCTGCCTAATCCTTAGTCAGTAAGGAGTTTAAGTTTCATGCGCAAACAATGTAAAAAATACCAATAGCTCACTTAAAAGTTAAGCATGAACTCTATTTAAAGATATTGATTGATTATCTATAACAAATGTCAAGTAACCTAACAGGTAACAGATTATATTAGTGTAAAAAGTTTATTACGGTGTCATGCATACAATTTAAATCAAAAAGAAAATAAAAGAATACCATTTATGTCAAACCTGAATAGCCAATTCTCTGGTTGGACAAATACAGAGAGCTTGAGGGGCACGAAGCTTCGGATCGACCCGACTCAACATTCCAAGCACAAAGCAAGTAGTTTTACCAGAGCCATTATGAGCCTGAGCAATAAGATTCTTGTAGGGCGGCGTAAGAATCATGGGTAAACTAATCTCTTGAATTTTGCTAGGTCGCTCAAACTTCATCTCTACATATAATCCCTTCAATAACTCGGAAGATAAGTTCAAATCCTCAAATCTCTTCGCTGATTTGTACAAAGTGTCGCCAGATGTAACCTATATTTCATTATTTAAACCCTAATTTAGTTATTACTAGTAAAACAAATCAACTTATGAAGCTACAATTGAGTGAGAGAAAGCGCACGGCTTCTATTCTGGAATCTTCTGGATCATCAAAAGTGGAGTTGTTGACTCTTTTGGACTCGTCAATTTGTAGAGATCCGATTTCAGGCTCGGCGCTAGCGTTTTTAGACTGCTCGGCTTGATCTATCTCGTCAGCTTCGTCTGCCCAGCTTCTGGTTTCTCTTGGATTTGCCGTCGTAGAAGCGGCGGTGCTGCTGCTGGTACCAGAACTGTCAGCCACGAAAGCGGCAGTGCTACTGGCGGTACTAGAACTGTCAGCCATTGGTAGGAGAGGGGGAGAGAAAGTTTGCTGTGACCAACTTCGGAAATCCACACATAAACTATTTACAATTTCTGTTGGAAATATGGTTGATGAAAGAAGGCGAATTAGGAATTAGGCTTGGAGGGTGTTTGGCTTGACTTGGAAAAGTAGCTTTGAAGCTAAAACTCAAAAGCCATAATTTTTTACTTATTCTTATATTTTTCATATTTAAAAATAAAGTATTTTATATTTTCGTCAAACACCATACAAATTAAAAAAGTGCTTAAAAACGAATATATTTTATGTCATTTAAGTCCTTCTGTTATTTATCTTTGGAAAAGGTCAAATATATACTTGTACGATCAAAAAGAGGTTTAAAAATATTCTCGTTATACTATTTATCTATTTGGTCATCTTAGCCTTTGTAATTATACTATTATTTAAATATACCTTTCAATTGGACGGACTGACACATCGCACCTCAGAATTAAAGAGACTCACCCCAAATTAAGATACCCGGTTTAATACTACCCGGCCCTAATTAGACCCGTACCCATCCACAAAACAACCTTATTCAATTAAACCCCTTATTGGCTTATTTCACTATAATGATTTTCGTTAGATGCAAAAGAATATAATGATGCCAAGTGGCATAATCACAATTCAACAAGTGTTATCTTTTGGGCACATCTCCAATAAATTGGAGAAATAGGCAAAAAAGGATTCAACGAATTCACACAAAAAAAAAAAGAGGGGGATACTGCCGCCTATGTTGGGCAGTTATCCTATTTATCATTAGAATTGAAAATTAAGAATTGATTATTATTAAATCTTAAAAGTTCAGGATTTAATTACAGTTACACTTCCTAATAGTAAGGAGACTTTAATTATAGTTACAACTCCTAATAATAAGGATTAAGGAGATATACAAGGTAACAGTTACAGTCTTCTTTTCAAGCCAAAGCCTTCACGTTTTCATTTGCTATTTCAACCAAAGGCATATGTTTTCAACTCCAAACACCTCAAGTTTCAACTACTGTGGCACTCAAGGCAGAGAAAAAATTAACAAAGGAGAAGTAGCTTACCAGTGAAGTTGAACCGAAGGTAGAAAATTTTTCTTTCCCCACTTTTTCAATCTTGAGGCTTCTATAATTATATTAATTTTTCACGTTTGCATCATTATTGTTCTTTCACATAAACTTTTTATTCCCTATTGCTAGATGATTATTGAGCAGTTGTGGTAGATGTTTTAATTTTTTTTTTATATTTAGATTTTTTAAGGATTCTGTCACATAGGTTCTTAAAGATATCATTTCCAATTGTTTGTAGAATGATGGTGTTTGTTTTTCATGGGAGGAAAGGAAGCTGCTGGAAGGCTTGAAAACTATATGTTCTTTTTGTAGATTAAGTTTTCCATCTGAGTAGGATATTTTTACTTTCTGCTTACAGGTTTAAATACCGGTTTCAACAACAATACTTCAGTTCAAATTTATTCTTCTACTTCTGCCTATGATTTGAAAGTACTCTGATTGGAGCTCCATTAAAATCAAGGAAAAATATGAGATTATTTGCTAGCGGCAAGAATATGAATTAGCTCAAGGTAAAGGAGGGTAAATTTAAGATATTATATATGATGTGAATCAGCAATTTCTATTATCTATTAAAAAAGGAAGTGGGGGTTAAAGATGAATTATTATATTTGGTTATCGTAAAGTTTTGTACTATGTACATACGCTTTCTTTATCTTTTTATGTTATAGTAAAAATATTATCTAAGTTAATTGACATCTATCTATTATATGAGAATCCAATTTGATATTTTAATATTTATTTAATTTCATTTATGCTATTATACCAGTTAAGGATAGAAATGATGCATAATGCATTTTAGTACTTTTCCCCCGTAATAGAGCTTAACTAATAATTGATCTTTGTTTGTTATTTCTTTACTTGGTTAACTTAAGCATTTTTACTTTTCTTGAAAAACACATTCATGTATGGAATATTTCTATTGATATCGGAGTCCTTTATTCTGACACTTTTTTTTTACTCATGATTCATCTGATACCAACAACATGTGTTTCTGTATTTCTTCACAATACTGATTAATTGAGTAATTCCTTTTAGTATAAAAAAAGAAAATAAATAACTAAAGAGAACTAAGAGAGATACTTTTTACAGTATATGTGAGTACGTCACAATAATAAATGTTATTTCACAATAAAAAAGGTACAATAATATAATTTGTAAAAATATTCAATATTGACGCTTTAAGTTTAACTAAACATGATGTACATTGGTTACTCCATAAAAAAAAAAATTGTAGATTATGAATCTATGATTTTACTTTTCCCTTTTAAAAATATTTCATGCATTATGTAATACTTTTAAACCTTAGAAAAAGTTAACAAAAATTCTAATGAAAATTTGAATTTAAATACAAAAGAAAAATTGAATTTGATTGTATTTGATTGTCTTCTTCTAATTTATATTTGATTGTATTATTTCTATTATGTATAATTAAACTTATCAATTCTAATTCATCAGAGGACATGTTTTTATCTTTAAATTCAAATCCCTATCTATAATCTGTATTTTCTATAGCTAAATAATTATTTCATGGCTTGACCAGTTACTATAAGGCGTTTTGATGCTAATTACGCATGTGTGAAAATACTGTCATTTTATACCATGTATGAGTATGAGTCATGAAAATAGAATTTGGGTGTCAATTAAAGTGGTTGGTACATTAAGTACTACAAGGTTTTATATCAAACATTTTATAAAATCATCAAACTTGGCTTTCAACTAATTATTCTCTTTACTGCTTTGATAGGAGTTGGGAACAAGTACTTGAAAATAAGAAAATTGAGTACTTTCAACATCTTTGAAAACACAAGAAAGATTGTTTAGGCGGATAGCCAAGATGGATAATCCATAGAACTTGCTTCCAGAAGAAGATATAAGCAAGGAAGAAAGAAAAGTACATTTCACACATTAAATTTGTTAACCAGGAGTTTATTATATTTTTCGTGACTGATATTCAAAGGTCTACTCCATTAATGCTTGACGGGTTTGAACGGATCAAAGAAATATTTTGTTTTGTGTCTTTAAGAAGAACTTTGTTAATTTGTACCAACATATTGTGTAGTAGAAATGGCCTTTTTCAAATGGTTCTTTTCTTTTTTTTTTTTGCTTAAAGCCTTTTTCAAATGGTACTAATACATTTGTCTATAAGAATCAGAATATGACCAATCATCCCAGATTGCATTTCCTTACGAATGCTTTTCTCACTAGCTATTTTTTAATGGATACATATGTTTCCTTATGACTTGAATGTATGAATATCCAATGGATTTACATGCTCATAATATAATAGCATTTGCACGCTCTTTTGTGTCTACCGTATTTTTGAAATAATATTTAATATTCTCCGTGCAACGCGCGGGTACAGACACTAGTGTTTATGTAAAAATAGCCATTAATCTTTATATGTTTTTGATCTGTAGCTTCAACCATAAACTTGCGTCTATGTGTGTGTTTTGCACGTTTCTTTTTCATCTTTTTTAGTAATAGAGACAGCGATAATTTTCAATTTTCATGCTGACAAAGTTAAGCGTCGAGACAATCCACAGGCGAATTTGTAGGCATGACGTGGTTGCCTTCTACTTATCTGATAAAAATGCAGACTTGAGCTTTAAAATTCTTGTAATCGAACCCGAGTCCTCTTTTTCTTGAAATCTATTTTTGTTTGGTTGAACTTTTAGCCCAAGCTTCATGCCAAAAGAATCAGATGTCAGAGAAGATGGGTGCATTTTCTTCTTTAGTAAGGCCATGATTTCAAAATTAAAATACTTCGCTCTCTCCTTAGATGTTGTTGACAGATATATGGATAGAAAATTTTTTATTCCATATAAACCCAAAAGCAATATATGGACTTATATACAATCGTTTCTGTTATAAAGGATGAGGAGTAAGGAAAAAAATAGAAGAAATTAAATGTAAAAGAAATGAAAAAGAAAAGAGAAAAAATAGAGAAGATATTCATGGAAGTTGACTCCACTTGTTTAGGATTTTTTAAAAGAACTAAATTAGGTCGAGTTATGGGTAGAGGGGAAATGAATCGGGTAAAAAAAGGGGATGTGTCTCTTAAATTCTGAGGTGCCACGTGGCAGTACATCCAATTAAAAGATATATTTGAATGATAGTATAATTGTAGGGGCTAAAATGATCAAATAGTATAACGTAATGTATTTTTAAACCCTTTTCAATAGTACAGAGATATATTTGACCCTTTCCATTGATCATTTAGTATATGTGTTGTTGGGTCATGCTGGTTCATAAAAATAATAACTCGGTCGGTACCGATTCCGGTCCCGGGCTGCTCCCAAGCTGGTCATACTGGGTTGTTAAGGGACCAATATATTTATAGTACAATTTAATTTATAAACTTATTTATAAGACAATAATATAATGACCAAAATTAAAATAGTTTGTTAAAGTATTGAAAGCTAAAACTATAAGACAATAATATAATGACCAAAATTAAAATAGTTTGTTAAAGTATTGAAAGCTAAAACGTGAAAGTATTATTTGGGGAAAAACTTCAAAGGATTAATAGTCTTAATTTCGTTAGACAATACTTTAACAAGAATATTTCATATTGCAAGTTCTATTTTGATTTTAAATTTGCAAATTAAAAGTCTATAGTAACTAAATTAATATTAAATATAAGTACATTTAAAGGTTTTGCATTGTCTTTTGTAGTTCTTCCATGTCAATATGAACTACTTGGCCTACTTTTGGGGTGTCTAATTCAAATGGGCAACCAATTGTCAATATATTTTAAATTTTTTGGCCTTCCGATTTATCTACATTTTCACGTCCTTGATTCAATTGCTACGATCCAATCCGATCTCTAAAATGCACCAGCACTTCTAAGGCATTGCTACCTACTGAATACATATGTCTCATATCTGTTGCCTTATTTGGTTAAATGCGCTTTCTGATAAAATAATTGAATTTGGCACATTTGACACGTCTCGAGCCATTTCGAAAAGAATGGAAAACGTCTTTTGTTATCCTTCTATCATGTCCACGACAAAATATCCTTTGTGCGAGGCTCTGTCTGCTTTTGCAAGTAAAATTGAGGTTCATCAATATTCATGCTATTGTATTGTTAAAAAAAAATAATGTTGACCAAATAGCAAAACATCTACACCATCATCTTCATCAAAAGTAGCAGTTGAACTAGAAGGAAGGTTCGGATTAATATTTATTACAACGGAAGAAGCATCAATCAGGTTTGCATAATAATTGTGTAATTTCTACACATGCTCATTTAAGACTCTCATACTATTAAAACACCAGAAACAGAGAAGTTGAAGCACTGGTTTTTGTTATTGTTTCTCTCTTGTTCATACAGAATCTTTGGATGCACATATATACAAGAAGGCTATACAATTTGATAATGACTGAGAGATACAGTTACACTAGGATACAAATTAAGAATAGCTAAAACTTATCCCTTATCTGAGTGGGAAGGATACGGTCTAATACTCCCCTTGCAAACTGAAGGAGGCGAAGACACGTTCAGTTTGGAACGTAGAAACTCAAAGCGTGCAGCTGAAAGTGGCTTTGTCAAGACATCGGCCAATTGATCTTTAGACGACAAGAATTGTACCATGAGATCCTTCTTAGCGACCCTATCCCGAACAAAATGAAAATCTATCTCGACATGCTTTGTGCGAGCATGAAAGACTGGATTAATGGAAAGATAGGCTGCACCAATGTTATCATACCACAAGATAGGAGCTTTGGGGAGGTGCACCCCAAGCTCATTAAGGATAGACTGAGTCCAAGTTAGGTCTACCGCAGCATCAACGAGTGCCTTGTATTCTGACTCAGTGGAGGATCGAGCCACAGTCCGTTGTTTCTTCGAAGACCACGAGACAAGAGCATCACCAAGGAATATGGCATATACTCCAGTCGACTTACGATCATCTAGGGACCCTGCCCAATCCGAGTCAGTGAAAGCCTGAAAAGACAATTTGGAGGAGCGCGGAATGTGAAAATAGAAATGTTGAGTGTTCTTTAAATAACGTAGAATACGCTTAACTGCAGCCCATTGATTGACTGTGGGATTATGCATAAATCGGAAAGCTTTGTTGACGACAAAAGCAATGTCAGGACGAGTGAGTGTGACATATTGTAAGGCTCCAATAATTTTCCGATACAAAGTGGCATCATGGAATAGAGGACTGTCACCAACGTGGAGCTTCGAGTTCACTGCCATAGGTGTGGAATGTGGTTTTACAGCTTTGCATATTAGCATTTTTGAGAAGAGAAGTAATGTACTGCTCCTGAGAGAGGGTGATACCGGCAGATCCATGAGAGACTTGAATTCCAAGGAAAAAACTTAAAGGACCAAGGTCACGAATTGAAAATTCTGCACCAAGTTTTGAGATCATGCTTTCTACAAAGGATGAGTTATTTCCAGTGACAATAATATCATCTGCATAGACCAAAATATAAGCCACTACACCATGAGCTCGATAAATAAACAAGGATGTATCTGATTTTGAAGTAGTGAACCCAGCCGTGAGAAGGAACTTAAGGAGACGCATGTACCATGCCCGAGGCGCCTGTTTGAGACCGTAGAGGGATTTCTTAAGTTAACAGACATAATTCAGATATTGAGGATGTATGACGCCAGAAGGTTGTGACATAAAGACTTTTTCTTGCAACTCACCATGGAGAAAGACATTTTGCACATCTAATTGACGCAAAACCAAATTGTAAGATGATGCCAAGGTAAGAACAATATATGAATGGTAGCTGGCTTAACAACAGGGCTGAACATTTCATAGTAGTCATGGCCCTCAAGTTGGTGAAACCCCTTCACGACTAAGCGAGCCTTATAGCGCTCTATCGCATCAAAAGAATTTCCTTTGACGCGAAACACCTATTTGCACACAAGAACATTCATTGAGGGATCATAAGGAACCAATGACCAACTATCATTCCGTAGTAATGCATCCATTTCAGATGCCATAGAAACCCACCATTCTTTATGTTTGGATGCTTCAGTGAAACTGGAGAGCTCACATGCGGGAGGGGGTAATGAATCTGAGGTAGTGCCAAATTAGAGGACGGGGGCATGTGCCTAAGTACCATATGATGTAAGCGTTGAGGAATGGCTTTGAGCCTATTGGTACGGGTTGGGTTGGGGCAGTGAAGCTGGGGAAGAATCTGGGAACATATTATAGCTACTTAAGTCGACCACAAGAGGTGATCCGGGGGATAAGGTGTTGGGAACACCTTGGAGGGAAGTTGGTTGCGGAGTGGGAGAATGTGAAGAAGATGTGGGACTAAATATGGGGAATGGACTGGGAGTGTGATCGAGATTTAAGGAGGGGGAAGAAGAGTCTCCTGAATTAATGGTAGGATGAACTAGTGGAGGTGGAGGTGATTGAGCGGGATTAGGCAACACCAGAGGAAGAACTCGAACGGGAGAGGATTGGTGAACAACCCTTGATGGAGACACAGAAACTGGAAGGGAAGCCCAAGGCGCGGTAGATGGAGACTGATTGGGTGCAGGGCCAAGGATCGATGGTTTGGCGAATGGAAAGGTATGTTCATCAAAGTGAACATGTCGAGCAACATAGACTCGTCCAGTGGATTGATCTAAACAGCAATACCCGAGGTGAGTTGGGTTGTAGCCAAGAAACACACAAGGTTTGCTTCGAAAATCAAACTTGTGTTTATTATAAGGCCGGAGGTAGGGAAAACATAAGCAACCGAAGACCTTAAGAAAAGAATAGTCAAGTTTGGAATGATGGACTAGCTCATACAGAGAGATACCACAATTTGTAACAGAGGGAAGGCGATTAATGAGAAAAACAGCGGACTGGAGTGCATATTGCCAATAGCGAAGGGGAATTGAACTGTGGGCAAGAAGGCTAAGGCCGGTTTCAACCACATGGAGATGCAAACTTTTGCTTTGTTGCTCGTGAGTATGAGGGCAAGATACTCGATGACCAATGCCAAGTTGACTAAGCACAGGTGATAAGGATCGAAATTCCCCGCCCCAATCGGATTGAATTTCTTTAATTTTGGTATTAAATTGTCTTTCAACAAGGGTGCGAAATTTATTAAATATTGGCAACACATCAGATTTGCGAGAAAGAGGATACCCCCAAGAATAGCTCGTGTAATCATCAACAAATACTAGAAAATATCTGTGTCCTTGAGACAAAAGAGTGGGTGCCAGACCCCAGACATCGACATATAACAATTGTAAAATGAAAGAACTTTTGTTGATGCTCAAAGGTAAAGAAAATTTGTGCGACTTGCCGAGTTGACAAGCACTAAAATAGAATTAAACCTATAACTAGTATAAGGCAATTTAGGTGTCCTAATAACTTGATGAAGAATTCGTTCATGATGATGTCCTAGTCAAAGGTACCAGCAAGATGGAGATGCCTTGATAGAGTAAAGAGTCGAGGGTGAAGTAGACTTGGAAGTAGAAGTTGATCGGAGAGTATAGAGTAGCCCATCACTCTTGACTGAAATAAGTGATGTCTTGGAAGCGCGATCCTTCACAACAAAATGGTAGGGATGAAATTCAAAGAAAACATTATTATCACGAGCAAAATGTTGGACAGACAATAAGGGTTTAGTGATAGTGGGAACATGAAGAATATTATTTAGACGAAAGAGTAGAAAGTGGGAGGGAAGAATGGCATTACCAGTGTGATGAATAAGGACATTATTACCATTGCCAGCATGAACTTGATCTGGTCCTTTATAATCCTCAATATGGTGAAACGGGGTGAGATCATGAGTGATGTGATGCATCTCCCCGGTGTCAGGAAACCACTGCTGAGAAGGTACGTTTGGAGTAGAATGCGATAGATAAGCCGCTGGATTAGTCGCTTGGCTGTAACGTTAAAAGTAATTCGGAGCAGTATGGTTATGGCCATTGCAAATTTGGCACTTTTGTCACTAGTCGGTGGACTGCCAAGGTTGACTATAGGTGGAATAATTGATGGAATTAAAGCGACCACCTCTGCCACCACGACCTCGATTGGACCTTCCACAACCTCTGTTAGTATTGTTGTTGTATGAACGATCAGGTTGTGCATTCTTGTGGGCCAAGTTTGCTGAAGGATGTTGGGTTGAGTCTGGTTGTTGCGGAGTAGAAACTGAGGGGTTGGAAAGTGACGAGCCATTGATGAACTAATGGTTCAGAAGAAGGCTATGCACTTCGGAAAACGTAACTAGTTGAGGTCGTGTCGATAAGGTAGTGACAATATCTTTAAATTATGAACGCAATCCTATGAATATGTAGATGTTCTGGTCTGCGAGACATGGGGGGGGGGAGTCCAGCAGCGGTCAACTCATCTGAATTCTGTTTTACCTTGTGTAGATATTGTGTGACAGTCAGACCATCTTGCTTCAGGTTTTGAAGCTGCATATGAAGGCTCAAAATTCGAGTGCTGAAGGGAGAAAACAGCGCAGCCTCAAGCGCGTCCCAAACTATTTTCGAAGTGTTTAGTCCGATGGCAATGGGAAGTGTCTTCCGATAGGGAGGATATGAGTAGACTCAAGATTAATTGATCTTGCTGGATCCATACTGCATAATCAGAATTAGTAGTTGTTGTTTGGGATCCATCACCTGTGGCGTTAGCAACTGAGACATGGGATGGTGGGGAATGGTGACTACCATCGATAAATCCTTGAAGATTCTGGCCACATAGAAACGACAACAATTGTGTGCGCCAAAAAAGCTAATTTGTGGCAGTTACTTTTATGGAGATAAAGTGGTGAGCATGGTTAAGTGAAGTCGGATAAGAGAAAAGAGAGGCAGACTAGGTAGTGGCGGAAGAAGTACTCGAGGCGGAAGAAGAGATCGTCATGGCTCTAATACCATATTAAAACACCAAAAACAGAGAAGTTGAAGCACTAGTTTTTGTTATTGTTTTTCTCTTGTTCATACAGAACCTTTGGATGCAAATATATACAAGAAGGCTATACAATTTGATAAGGACAGAGAGATACAGTTACATCAGGATACAAGTTAAGAATAGATAAAACTTATCTCTTATCCGACTGGGAAGGACACAGTCTAATACATACAAATTGGTCAAATTTTCGTCTAGGCATACTAAACATTGAATAATTGGTGTTAAATAAAGATCATGGTAGAAGACTTTAAAACATCACCAATTAAATAAATAATGTAAAATAGTTTTTGACATTTTCTTGCATTTTTTTGGCGGTATCACTGTATCTTTATTTATTATTGTCACGATCCAATTTAGGATTGTGACCGGCGCTTAAGAGAAAGTTCTCCCAAGTAAGCCTCATCGGTAATTTATAGAAAAACGGAAAGAGTTTCCCCTGTTCTTAGACCCTCCCAAAAAAATTTCCTGTCTCAAATCAACAACCAAACATCTTAATATCATGCCAAACAATTGACAACTTGTCAATTAACCAATATAAGTCTCCACCATAACTAAACCACCAAATAACCACTAGAAATAATAATTTATCTCCAACTTTGAAAAATGAGAACGATACTCAACATAAGACTATAATAACAAAAGCATACACATGACACTAAAATAATGACTATAGAGCGACTCTAAGAGTTCAAAGAAAAGACCATGAAAATAAATAAAATCTCCGCCAACGCGAACAAGTGTGAGGCTAACCGAGAACTATCAACCTGTGCGCTCTAATTAACGAAATCCTCGCTTGTGTCAACTGCTGTCTCTGTAAAAAAAATTAGTGGGGAATGAGTCGCTAGCTCAGTGAGTAATAACACTTAACCACAACCGTTTTTATTTGGGGCCAAGTTAGAAAACATGCTAGTATATTAAATAGAAATTAAATAGAAAACATGTAGTATAATACGATTGACAATTTCATAATAAGCTCGGTAACCATTGTATAATATCAATATTCATATTTTTGGGAGGTTTCAATGAACGGATCATGTAATCGGTATAACTGTGAACTTCTTTGCAAGAAGTCATATATATCGGTAGTCCCTACTCAAGAGAAATCGCTAAGAGTATGCTATTTCTACCTTCCCACTAGCGAGGGCTATACGGTAATCGATAATTACAAGGTGCACCAGGTCTAACGAACCCGCCGTTAGCTATGGGATCCTTCAACATCTACTCCTATTTATACTTGTCTCTGTATCCTATATACTCATAGAAAAATATTTTAAAACAATATAGGGCATTTTGGTTCTTATCAAATCATGTAATTTCATTTCGATAACAGTAAATTCAAGTAATGGTAGAACATATCTAGTGACAACAGGAATATTTAAAACAACGGTAATCATCTCAAATAACTATTTCGGTATCATATCGAGTAAAAGACTTGTCCCACATGCAACTCAAAATAATCGGTAACATATTCATATTAAAAAATTATGTGTAAATCATGCAAGTTATGAAAACACAAATTGCGGTAAGATTACTACTCACAATACTCGTGTCGAAATACCAACTGCTTCACCTCAAGCAACTCGTACAAATTCCTCCAATCAATTTATAATTACATAATATCGATCTCATATTAATTGCCTCATCTAGGCTAAATCCATCACTAATTTAGAATACCCAATCATCGGGGTTCATGTTTGAGTCTTAGTTTGTGAATTTATATTTAATCAGAGAACTAGTCCATAATTCTATCAATTTCAAACTATTTAGTATAATTTATTCCTCTAAAATTAGACCTATCAATGCTTAAACCAAACCTTTATAGCCTTATTATCTCCATAGTAATTGTATATATAAGAGAAAATGTGATATTGAATTCTTTTGTACTATATGAAATTGCATAGATTCAGTGAAATAATTCAACAGATGAGAAGAAGAAGGTTAACCTCTTGAGTCGAAGGAGAACTTTAATACTTTCAATATCAAGCCCCAATTATTCTTAAAGCCTTTGTCCAAAGCATTGTTCTTCTTCCTCTCTTTTCTTCCTTTCTCTTTCTTCCCTTCTCCGTTTCTGTTTTTTTTTTCTCGTTTTCTTGAAGCAGAATGCTTCGTCCCTTTTCCCCTTGCCATTTTTTTCAATTTGGAAGATTTTTCTAACCCTTGTGACTTATGTCACGTTAATGGGCTAATCCCACTTGTATCCTTTTTTTTTTGATTTCTTTTATTTAGTTTCATTGTTTTTTTCTGTAGTAGTTTCTTATTATTATTATGCTAATGACCAATACACCCTTATAAAAATATAGGGTATTACATCCTCCCCACCTTATGAAATTCGGTCATCGAATTTAACTCAAGTACGTACCTATAGACTGAAACAAATGGGGATACTTCGCTTGCATATCTTTTTCTAGTTCCCAAGTAGCTTCTTCAACGGTATGATTTCGCCATAAAACTTTCACGAACTCAAGTTCTTTTGACCGTAGCTTTCTTACTTGCCTATCAACAATAGGCGTCGGTTCCTCCTTGTAAGACAACTTCTCATCAAGCGGTATAGCAGGTGCTTGCTTCAAGCACCTGAGATGAGTCTGATATATATTTCCTTAGCATTGAGACATGAAACACTGGGTGAATAAAAGATAACTCAGGAGAAAGTGCCAAACGATAAGCCACCGCTCCCACTCGGCCTAGTATCTCATATTAATTACCTCATCTAGGCTAAATCCATCACTAATTTAGAATACCCAATTATCGGGGTTCATGTTTGAATCTTAGTTTGTGAATTTATATTTAATCAGAGAACTAGTCCATAATTCTATCAATTTCAAACTATTTAGTATAATTTATTCCTCTAAAATTAGACATATCAGTGCTTAAACCAAACTTTTATAGCCTTATTATCTCCATAGTAATTGTATATATAAGAGAAAAGGTGATATTGAATTCTTTTGTACTATATGAAATTGCATAGATTCAGTAAAATAATTCAACAGATGAGAAGAAGAAGGTTAACCTCTTGAGTCGAGGAAGAAGTTTAATACTTTCAATATCAAGGCCCAATTCTTCTTAAAACCTTTGTCCAAAGCTTTGTTCTTCTTCCTCTCTTTTCTTCTTTTCTCTTTCTTCCCTTCTCCGTTTCTGTTTTTGTTTTTCTCGTTTTCTTGAAGCAGAATGCTTCGTCCTTTTCCCCTTGCCCTTTTTTTCAGTTTGACAGATTTTTCTAACCCTTGTGACTTATGTCACGTTAATGGGCTAAGCCCACTTGTATCCTTTCTTCTTCTTTTTTTGGTTTCTTTTATTTAGTTTCATTATTTTTTTTGTAGTAGTTTCTTATTATTATTATGCTAATGACCAATACACCCTTATAAAAATATAGAGTATTACAAATCTTGAATACAGAAAGTAAAAGAGAAATTTCAGCTATATGTTTACCTATTTATCGTTTAATTATAAATTAGTGTAGTTTAATACATATAATTAGAACGTTGGGGAGATTTAGATTACAACGTAAAAAGATGAAGTGGATTGCTAAATCATTCAAAGCAAGATATATAATAAAGAAATTCGAGTCCTGAAAATGGAGAACTTATTAACTTTTACACTCCTTAGTATGCTTACTTGTAGTGAATTTAAATTAATCGGACCAATTAATTTTAGAATACCAGATGATTTAACCAAAAAAAAAAAAAAAAATACTTAAGACCTTGACAAATTAGGGTCACTCTTTACCGTTATAGCACGTGACACCTTTTTGGTTACACGATTAATATGACCAATATTAACATCATAACATGTATGTTGTTTATACTACATTAAGTATTTTGAAATCTTATAGAATTTTAGCAGAGCGATGAATTATTATAAATATATGTTTATTTGGGACATTTCCACTGTCATTAGATGAATACATACTCGATGTTTGTGTCATTTTTTTTCAATCATGTGAAGCTACAAAAAATTAACAAAACGTGTACTCCTCTATTTAAATGTCTAGAACTAGACATTTCTTACAACTTAGAACAATATATGAACTTTAAATATTTTATTTGGTACCTTGTGTAAGGATAATAATAGTCTGGACAGATTTATATTATGAAATTCTCATTCTTTCCCGAATTAAGATATTAAACTCTACCCATTTGGTAAGCAAAAATAGAAGAAGTGTTCAAGCAAACAAAAACTCAACTTCTTTTGGGAAGGGAACATTATAGGAATAATAAAGAGAAATGATATTGTATAGTCGCTCTCAAAATAATAGTCGAAAAATATATTTTATATAAAAATTATATACTTTTTTTGACTATTATATCGAACGTAAATAGTTTATGACGCAGAATAATGAATATGACTTTAATAGTTTCATTTCATAGTACGAACTGGGCCCTAAATCATCCATGTTTCTCCTGTTGTCGTACGCGAAGACTTGGTTGTTTAGAAAGTTTTTATGTCATTATCAAAAAGACAGCTTTCTATTATACTAACAGTAAAATATTTTGGATTTTTCGTGTGTTTGGTACTAAGGAAAATATTTTTTTATGAACATAGAAAATGAATGATTTTATCACTTATTTTTCCTTGTTTGGTTTGTGAATGGAAATTTTCTTTCAGAAAATATTTTTTAGTGTTTGGTTAGAGAGTAAAAAATATTTTTTAAGCAAAATATCTTTTTATGCTACTCTCCTCACTCCCTTCCCCTAGTCCCCATGTTTCCTCCCCCCCACCCGCACCCCCTCCCCTTCTCCCCAAATAATCAACATTTTCAGGGATCTATTTTCTTCAACAATTTAATTATTCTTCTAAGAATTCACACAAACCCTAAGGAACTAATATACTGCTTTACTTTTTTACGCCAAACAACAATGAAATTTATGCTCTATAACTATAAAAAAAATACTCTTTTTTTGGTTGAAAGGAAATTATTTTTTCTACAACATGAAAATAAAGTAATCGTTTTACTGAAATAAAAGACAATACTTTTTATACATGAAAAAAAAAAAATACTCATTTTGTTAAATGAAAAAAATATTTTTTCTACATCATGAAAAGAAAATACTCATTTTGTTGAAATGAAAGAAAATACTTTTTCTACATCATGAAAAAAAATATTTTTTTTGTTAAAATAAAAAAGATACTTTTAAAAGAAAGTACTATTAATAATATTTTTATTTAGGGTGGGTTGGTGGGGATGGGGAATAGGGTGGTTGAAAATATTTTCCCTTCTCTTAATAGGGAAAATATGTTCCTTCAATTGGAGAAAAATGAATTGACGAGGATTTTTCTAAACATGAGAAATTTGGAAAATATTTTTCAGAAAATATTTTTGGTCATACCAAACAAACCCTTAGTGTTGAAGAAAATTAACACAAATTGTCTTCATCCAACCATCATAATATATATATAATTTATACTATATAACATGTGTTTAATCATATATAATAAGTATATATAAATTGGCTAGAAAAGTAAAGCGATAAATCGATTAATATAAAAATAAGGTTTATATGTTGTATGGGGAAAGATCCGCGTACTCTCAATTCAAAGTCCATCAACAAAGTATTTGTTGATTTTGGTCCCACCTCTTTGGCTCGTTATCTTGTAATTACTCCTCTCAGATCTTCATTTTTTCTTGTGTTTTTTCCCCAACTCATGCAGAACGCAGATCATCTTAATCTCGGCTATTAGTCTTAGTTTTATATAGACAATAAATTTAAGTTCTATATATTGACAGTGTAAAAATTATTTGCACAATTTGATCAATTGTAGGATATGGTAATAGAAGTGGCCGAGGAGGTGGTAAACCAATTACACAATAAGATCAATCATCAATATATTTTCATAAATAAAAAATACTAAAATATATAGTTACACTTGCGCAATCAAATATGACACTAAAAATTATATTGTAAATAAATTAGCGAAACAAACAGGTAATTACTTTATTTTTTAATCATTATGTTGTATATACTAGCCTAGTAATTATACAATAATTTCAAAATACGCATATGTTTCATGTTAAAATTACAACATTACTCATTTATTGGCCAATGTCCCAATTAGCAATTGCACTGAACTTGGTCAGAAGTATGCTGTGCATTATTTGGGTTAACCTGAATATCCGAACGGATCCCTGTTATTTGGATTGGTTTAGATAGAATTTTAGCTTTTTCAATCGGATTTTGAATCTTTAGTTTAATTATTTTGAATATCGGATAGAATACTGTTGGCAACTAATTTTGGCCCTCCTTTTTTTTAATCAATTTTTCTATACTTTCTAATTCTTATAATTTTCTAAATATATTTTACATATTTTTATCCAAACATTTGTTATATTTTTCTAGCCTCAAGATTTTTAAAATAAAATATAATTATTAGCCATAATATAATTTAGCATATTTATTTATTGTAATTATATTATTATTATTATTTTAGTTACTTAATCACCATCATATTATTATTTAATGCTAATGCGCCGTAANGGTCGTGATGGCGCCCAGCAGCGGGGTCAGGCAAGCCAACACTCAATTTACTAAGGGTCCTTTCTTAATTGATTAAACATTTCAACATATACTAATTAATACAAGCATTATTTGTCAATTATATTTTATTTCTATATTTTCTATTTTATATTAATTTCATACATACTAAATATTAATTTTTATATTAATATTATATAATATATTTCCTTACAAATTATTAGAATTATGGAAGCATAGTAAAATTTAAAGTGAAATTTTAAATGCAAATTGGGTCATCTTAGCAAAGTCCAATGCTATTCAAAGGGACCAATTTTAAGATGGGGAATTTACAAGGTATATGTCACAACCAAAATCTTAACTTAGGTCGTGATGGCGCCCAGCAGCGGGGTCAGGCAAGCCAACACTCAATTTACTAAGGGTCCTTTCTTAATTGATTAAACATTTCAACATATACTAATTAATACAAGCATTATTTGTCAATTATATTTTATTTCTATATTTTCTATTTTATATTAATTTCATACATACTAAATATTAATTTTTATATTAATATTATATAATATATTTCCTTACAAATTATTAGAATTATGGAAGCATAGTAAAATTTAAAGTGAAATTTTAAATGCAAATTGGGTCATCTTAGCAAAGTCCAATGCTATTCAAAGGGACCAATTTTAAGATGGGGAATTTACAAGGTATATGTCACAACCAAAATCTTAACTTAGGTCGTGATGGCGCCCAGCAGCGGGGTCAGGCAAGCCAACACTCAATTTACTAAGGGTCCTTTCTTAATTGATTAAACATTTCAACATATACTAATTAATACAAGCATTATTTGTCAATTATATTTTATTTCTATATTTTCTATTTTATATTAATTTCATACATACTAAATATTAATTTTTATATTAATATTATATAATATATTTCCTTACAAATTATTAGAATTATGGAAGCATAGTAAAATTTAAAGTGAAATTTTAAATGCAAATTGGGTCATCTTAGCAAAGTCCAATGCTATTCAAAGGGACCAATTTTAAGATGGGGAATTTACAAGGTATATGTCACAACCAAAATCTTAACTTAGGTCGTGATGGCGCCCAGCAGCGGGGTCAGGCAAGCCAACACTCAATTTACTAAGGGTCCTTTCTTAATTGATTAAACATTTCAACATATACTAATTAATACAAGCATTATTTGTCAATTATATTTTATTTCTATATTTTCTATTTTATATTAAT
>ML380818.1:9080-28638 GCA_005239525.1 Nicotiana knightiana | reverse complement strand
GCCTAACTACCCGGACATAATAGAAATAGTCGCTACGTACGGACTCTCGTCACTTTGTACGTGCGTAGCCCCCCTCCCACAAATTATCACATAGAGCATTTAAATCACCTAGGGGGGACATTTCCCCCTTACAAGATTATAAAGGAGACTCAACTCGTGACGAAACCACCCCTCGGATCAAGGATGCGCCCGAATCCCCGAAATCTACCTTCGACGCCTCGCAACTTGCCAGAATATAGTGTAATTACATCAACTCATGATCAAAGAATAAGAATTAACGTATTAACCCAAAATTCGCCATTGTTGAGGAATTTCCTAATTTCAACCCCGAGCCCGCATGCTCGAATGTCGAGAATTAATGAAGGGGTAGCTCACTCGTAGCCTAAGGGTCATTATTATGCAACTTTTCTGGAATGCATCGCAAACTTCGGGTGATTTATCAAATTCTTAAGAGCCCTAACTTGTACTACCCAAATTCTTTATTTTTGATGTTTTAGAAATAAATTCTAGTTGAATTCCATGTAAAATTTAGGAAAATAGAGAGGAATGACTCACCTTAGCACTATATAGGTCGTGGAGGGTACTGCTCAACCTTGAAGGCTTTCTAATGGTGTTTTTAGATGATGAAGAATGAAGAAAACCCATTTTTTAAACATTTATATAGGTCTGCCTACAGGTGATTCCGCACTTGCGGCCCAGGGACCGCACCTGCAGTCCCACACCGGCGAGAAAATAATCGCACCTGCGGAAATGGCAAAGGGTCTGGGGATCGCACCAGCAGAGTGGTTTCCGCACCAGCGGACCCGCCCTTTCGAAAATGGGTCCACAACTCCGAAGGCTGAGGGGCCCCTGGTTTTCCGCACCTGCGAGGCTGGGACCGCAGGAGCGGTCCCGCACCTGCGGCTGGGCAACCGCACCTGCAGTCACACCAGCAACAGCTGCACCAACATTTGTTTTAGCTGGTTTTTAGCCTCGTTAGGTGCGCGAGAGGCACCTGGGACCACCCGAGCCCTAATCCAAATATACTAACGAGTCCCAAATCATAATACGGACTCGCTCGAGTCTTCAGAACACCCAAAACAATGCTAAAACTAAAAATCACACCCCAAACCCCAAGAACCTAACATAGAAATTTTCAGTTTTCTAAACTTCGCTCACAACGCGCCGAACCAACCTATACAACTCGGAATGACCTCAAATTTTGCAGGTAAGTCATAATTAACATAACAGAATTATTCTTGGTCTCGAAATTCCATTCGGACCTCAATAACACAAAAACACGCCTCAAACCGAAACATGAACTTAAGAAACTTCTTATTTCAATATAGGACTCCGAAATACCCCCGAGTCATTAGAAATAAAATCCGAACATACGCCCAAGTTTGAAATTATCACACGAAGCTATCAGAACCGACGAAACTCTATTCTGAGGTAATTTAGCCAAAATATTGACCGAAGTCAAACTTGGAGGCCAACCTTAAGGAATCAATTGTTCCTATTGCACTCTAAACACCCCCGAATCCCGGACCACCAGTTCCCGCAAGTCATAAATCACAAAAAGCCGCTATGGGAAGTTTCATTTAAGGGAACGGGGTCCGATAATGCAAAATGACTGGTCGAGCCGTTACAACTTCTATGCGATCGCTTAGGTAAGAATTGGATCGCATAGAGTAGTTGGGGGCAACATGGGTTTTTATGCCATGCGATCACGTGGGTTGAGGCCGCGATCACGTAAGAGTGGGTCTTGTGTGCAGTGTGATCGCGTGGGTGAGGGCCGCGATCGTATAAGGTGTTCTGAGGCGCGTGAGGAGGATGAGTGTTTGAGATATGCGAATGCGTGTGTTGGTATGCGAACGCATAGAGTGGGATTGGTCCGTGCATCGCGAACGCATCCCTGGAAATGCGATCGCACTGAAGGAAATTATAGTGCTGGGCAGAATGTTTTAAAGGGCCATTTTAGTGAAATTAGTCTATTTTTCCTCCAATGTTGAACGGGTTTGGAGCTCTTTAAGAGGTCTTGAAGAGGAAATCGAAGGGAATCGCTTAGAGGAAAGATTTTCGACTTCATAACTCAATTCTTTGTCGTTTTCTAAGTAATTAAATAGGAAATTTGTTGGATTTAAACCCAAAATTGGGGAGGCTGGGTGCATGAGAATTGGAAATTTCTTTTGATGATTTGAGTGGGAAATTGTGGTCCGAATTTGGTGTTCTTGGTATGTATATAATCGTGGAAGGATGAGGATTCTTGTGATGTAAATGTCATAGAATTCCGAGACGTGATCCCTGGGCTCGGGTTTGGCCAATTTCGATAATTGTGCCTAAAATGGATAGTTTTCGTTTGATCCTTGTTCATTTAGCGTATATTGATGATGTTAACCTGGTTTTTGTTAGATTCAAAGCATTCGGGATCCAATTTGAGGGGAGAGAACACCGCAGATTAGTACTTTGGCCCGGGTGGATGTCACGACCCAAACCAATGGGTCGCGACGGGTGCCGGAGTCCTACCTTTCAAACACCACTAAACATGCGTCTAAAGTATGAACCTGAATAACATCTGCTGAATTACCAAAACATTATACATGAGGGAAATCTACACAAAAAGGCATACATACATATACGTACAACATACGTAGGACGAGCCGACAAGGCTGCTATAGGCAACTATATATCTCAAAACTTGAAGCCGGCAAGGCCACATACTATCCAACTAGACATACTGTCTACAAACCTCTAATAGAAACATAACTGTATAAACACGGGTCTGAGCCACGTCATATCCATATATATCTATATACAAACGTATCGTACCAAAATCAAAAGCACATGACTCAACCTATAAGCCTGAATAGCTTTGTAAATCATAAATTACTTTTAGCGTCATGCATATGCATATGAATGTCATGTCGTGCATAGGTACATGTTTCATAACATCATAAGCCTCTGAGGGCATACCATCATATCATATCAGCCACTGTGGGCAAAATCATCATCGTATACCAGCTGATCAAGTGGTGGTGCGTACATAACTCCATGACCTTTCCCATATCCCATATACATATATATACATACATATATACGCGTATATAACGCCGTTTGAATATACATATATATACGCGTATATAACGCCTTTTGAACCATATTTCAGCCATTGAGGGCAACATCAACATATACCAGCTGATCAGGTGGTGGTGCGTATATAACGCCATAACCTTTTCCCATGTCTCATATACATATATTTACATATATACGCGTACATAACGCCATCTGGTCATGGGTCAATGTGCATAGGTAAATGCATGAAATACATATGACATACGTAAATAAAATCTCTCGGTACGTCATAAGGCCATTATGCGTCTGATTAATATCATGAAATAAACTTTACCAACATAAATATTTTCGAGACCCATGAACAGAAGATAATAATAATTCTTATGGGGAATCAAGAATACAGACACCCCTAGTATTTCTATAAATAGATTCATTTATGAAAGTTGTATATTTTGCTCGTTTCATTTGTATTATTTGGATCATGCGAAAAAGGAAGAAGGATAACCTTAACATACCTGAGTCGATGTTCTTGAAAATCCCTCCAAATTCTACTTACTTAAAAGAAACTGGACTCAGACTTTATAATAACAACCAAGAGTACTCCAATAACTAATATAGATTCTGTATCAAGCCTGACGACGTCCTGCTTTGCGAACNTATATAACGCCATCTGGTCATGGGTCAATGTGCATATGTAAATGCATGAAATGCATATGAAATACGTAAATAAAATCTCTCGGTACGTCATAAGGCCATTATGCGTCTGATTAATATCATGAAATAAACTTTACCAACATACATATTTTCGAGACCCATGAACAGAAGATAATAATAATTCTTATGGGGAATCAAGAATACAGACACCCCTAGTATTTCTATGAATATAGTCATTTATGAAAGTTGTATATTTTGCTCGTTTCATTTGTATTATTTGGATCATGCCAAAAAGGAAGAAGGGATAACCTTAACATACCTGAGTCGATTTTCTTGACAATCCCTCCAAATTCTACTTACTTAAAAGAAACTGGACTCAGACTTTATAATAACAACCAAGAGTACTCCAATAACTAATATAGATTCTGTATCAAGCCTGACGACGTCCTGCTTTGCGAACTTCTGAAGCATAAAGTCATAACACTGATTGATGGCTAGCATGTAAGAAGCTATCAAAGGAATTGGGAGCTAGCACGGTGATGTTCAAATGTTTCAATTTTGGTTAAGAGTAAAAGCATTTAGAGACACCCACATAATCATCCAACCTCTTTCTTGTTTTTTCATGGAGCAGATCATATGCCTATACATATGCATATAATTGTGTTGGTAAAATCCATCCAAAAATATGGATAAGTGGAAAGTGGGGACCACCTATCTTGCCACCACATTGAAAAATTGTTACATATGGCATAGATGTTACATGTTAGTCACACGTTATTTTTTGAGGGGGATCTTCAACGTAGGATTCTTTTCATCCACACGATACTCAACTCCCTAGCTAAACTAGTTAAGAGTCATGATTAATTAGTGGAACTATAATACTGTTAAGATACTACTAGCTTTATCTCTTACTAATACAAGTTTTAAATTTTCACCGATCTTAACTCAGTGTGATTCATGCAGGTGTCGTCCATCCACATAAACATTCAATAGGATACAAAATAATTGGTTCAGTAACAGGTAGTATAAATTAAATATTTCTTTAACTAGTATTATACAATTAATGTCAAGTTGGCCATACACGAGATTGGGCTTATAGAACAATATTATCATAATATAATACTACTCTACTATTGTGGTTATGTGGTACCATATAAAATAAATACATACACTATTATTTCATTAAAACATTCATGTAAAAATACATATATTTTATCAACTTTTAATTTTCCTAATCTCATCTAAAGAGTAAAATTTATTTTATGCTTAATTCTTAAAATGATAAGAACATAAGATTCTTTTCTCGTGAGAAAATAATTTCTATCTTTACAATAAAGAAAATATCATAAACTTTCTCATTTTTAATATACTTTATACTTTATACTACCGTGGTCATATTGTACCTTGCATGGTATTAGTTCATAATTATCAGGTATTATCGCTCGACCCGTATTTTATTCCAAATTGTCCACTTTCAACGAAACTCGTTTTCTTTAATCCGTGTACCCCTTTATCCTTCATAACACTTGTTTATCATTTTTTTTAAATAACGTAAATATGTTAACGTTGAAATGATCTCATCTCGATTTCACGTTGATTAACCGAAGACAAAAAATTTTAACGTACGAAATCGCGAGATGTGACATCCCTCCCCCCTTAGAAAAATTCGTCCTCGAATGTTTAACCTTTCGGGATTTATATAACCTTAGTAAAGTCGCCCTTGTAACAACGCTACTACTAACTCTTTTTGTGGAAACCCAGTAACTTAACGCCATATAGGAGCACGATCATTAATAACGACGATGGTCTCACATGACCAATAACAATAGGTAGCACAAAAATTCGTACACGCACCTTAAGGTTATGACGTCTCAGTCAGGCCCTTCTCTGGAAGAGAAAATAGGTAGGGATATCTAGACTTCATGTCTTCCTCGGCCTCCCAAGTCATTTCTTCCACATTGTTGTTCCTCCAAAGTACTTTCACGGAGGCTACCTCCTTATTCCGTAACTTGCGGATTTGTCGGTCTAGGATGGAAACAAGAATTTCCTCATATGACAAGTCGTCTGTAATCTGTACATCATCCGTGGGAAGTATTCGGGTAGGATCGCCAATGCACTTTCGTAACATAGATACGTGAAAACTGGATGGACAGACTCCAACTCTGAGGGCAATTCTAACTCATAAGCTACTTGGCCAACTCTCTGAATGATACTATAAGGCCCAATATATTGTGGGCTAAGTTTGCCTTTCTTGCCAAACTTCATCACACCCTTCATAGGTGACACTTTTAAGAATACCCAGTAATCACCCTCAAACTCTAAATCTCGTCGCCGCACTCCGAATATGACTTCTGATGACTCTGAGCTGTCAATAGTCGATCCCGAATAAGCTTTACTTTTTCTAGGGCTTGCTGAACCAGGTCTGGCTCATGTAATCCAGATTCTCCAACATCGAACCACCCTATAAGCGACCTACACTTCCATCCGTAAAGAGCTTCGTATGGAGCCATCTGAATGCTGGAATGGTAGATATTATATGCGAACTCAATAAGCGGCAGATGATCATCCCAGCTACCTTTGAAGTCTATCACACAAGCTCGCAGCATATCCTCCAGTGTTTGATTTGTACGCTCAGCCTGTCCGTCTGTCTGGGGACGAAATGTTGTACTAAGACTTACTTGAGTCCTTAATTACTTTTTGAAGGACCTTCAGAAGTTAGCTACAAATCGAGCTCCTCTATCCGAGATAATAGATACAGGGACACCATGTAGTCGTACTGTTTCCTTGATATAAGGTTTCAGATAGTCTTCTGAGGAATATGTAGTTCTAACAGGCAAGAAATGGACTGATTTTGTAAGCCTATCAACAATCACGCATATCGAATCGAACTTACGTTGGCTACAAGGTAAGCCTACGATGAAGTCCATATTGACTATCTCCTATTTCCAAGTCTGAATTTTCATAGCCTGCAAATATCCACCAGGTTTTTGATGCTCAATCTTAACCTGCTGACAGTTAGGACACTGAGGAACAAATTCTTCTATATCCTTTTTCATTCCATCCCACCATTATATTTCCCTGTCATGATACATCTTTGTTTCTTCTGGATGGATAGAATAACGAGAATAGTGTGAGTTTCTCCCATAACCAGCCGATGGAGCCCTGCAACATTAGGCACACACAACTCACTCTTGATGTTTGAGGACTCCATCTTCTGACCCGGCGCATTCGGCTGAGGTGCTGAATGTACAGGGGCGGGCGCTGAAGCTGGTGCCCTTTAGAGCTCTTCTGGAAAAGGCGGGGTATGGGAATTCTGATATGGAACCTCACCATGAGATTCTCCCCGAGCCCTGGTAACTCGTGGCACTCGACTAGTAGTCTCACCAGCCACGCACTTTCCCTTCTAGGCGACCGTACTCTTTGGGGGGCATTGCTGGCAATATAACGTATCGTTAGGAACATGAATTCTTGTATTGCACGATCTCAGGTAAAAAAAGAGAGGATAACAACCTATATGTCCTGTAGCATTCTGCTTATAAGTGTGGTGCACAACACACCCATAAACAAGACTCTACTAGACACGGTCTGTAGACAATCCTAGGACAGAACTGCTCTGTTACCACTTCTGTGACGACCAAAACCAATGGGCCGCGACGGGTGCCTGAGTCCTACCTATCAAACACCCCTAAACATGCGTCTAAAGTATGAACCTGAATAACATCTGCTGAATTACTAGAACATTATACATGAAGGAAATCTACACAAAAAGGCATACATACATATACGTACAACATACGTAGGACGAGCTGACAAGGCTGCTACAGGCAACTATACATCTCAAAACTGGAAGCCGGCAAGGCCACATACTACCCAACTAGACATACTATCTACAAACCTCTAATAGAAACATAATTGTATAAAGACGGGTCTGATCCACATCATATAAATATATATCTATATACAAATATATCGTACCAAAATCAAAAGTAGCTCCGGATCAAGTGGAGCGCTCCAACTCTCGTTGATCAGGGATCCTAAGAAGGGGGACCGTCAGTTCGCCTACCTGCACCTGTGGGCATGAAATGCAGCGTCCCCAGGCAAAAGGGACGTCAGTACGAATATTTACTGAGTATGTAAGGCACATAAATAAGTACATAAGATACATGGAACAAATATAGAGCACGTGACTCAACCTGTAAGCCTGAATAGCTTTGTAAATCATAAATTAGTTTTAGCGTCATGCATATGCATATGAATGTCATGTCGTGCATAGGTACATGTTTCATAACATCATCAGCCTCTGAGGGCATACCATCATATCATATCGGCCACTGTGGGCAAAATCATCATCGTATACCAGTTGATCAGGTGGTGGTGCGTATATAACGCCATAACCTTTCCCATATCCCATATACATATATATATATATATATATATATATATATATATATATATACATACACATATACGCGTATATAACGCCATTTGAATATACATACATATACACGTATATAATGCTGTTTGAACCATATTTCAGCCACTGAGGGCAACATCAACATATACCAGCTGATCAGGTGGCGGTGCGTATATAACACCATAACCTATTCCCATATCCCATATACATATATTTACATATGTACGCATATATAACGCCATCTGGTCATGGGTCAATGTGCATATGTAAATGCATGAAATGCATATGAAATACGTAGATAAAATATCTCGGTACGTCATAAGTCCATTATGCCTCTGATTAATATCATGAAATAAACTTTACCAACATACATATTTTTCATACCCATGAACAGAAGATAATAATAATTCTTATGGGGAATCAAGAATACCTACACCCCTAGTATTTCTATGAATAGAGTAATTTATGAAAGTTGTGTATTTTTCTTGTTTCATTTGTATTATTTGAATCATGCCAAAAAAGAAGAAGGGATAACCTCAACATACCTGAGTCGATTTTCTTTACAATCCCTCCAAATGCTACTTACTTAAAAGAAACTGGACTCAGACTTTATAATAAAAACCAAGAGTACTCCAATAACTAATATAGATTCTGTATCAAGCCTGACGACGTCCTGCTTTGCGAACTTCTGAAGCATAAAGTCATCACACTGATTGATGGCTAGCATGTAAGAAGCTATCAGAGGAATTGGGAGCTAGCACAGTGATGTTCAAATGTTTCAAATTTTGTTAAGAGTAAAAGTATTTAGAGACACCTACACAATCATCCAACCTCTTTCTTGTTTTTGCATGGAGCAGATCATATGCCTATACATATGCATATAATTGTGTTGGTAAAATCCATCAAAAAATATGGATAAGTGGAAAGTGGGGACCACCTATCTTGCCACCATATTGAAAAATTGTTACATATGGCATAGATGTTACATGTTAGTCACACGTCATTTTTGGAGGGGGATCTTCCACGTAAGATTCTTTTCATCCACACGATACTCAACTCCCTAGCTAGACTAGTTAAGAGTCATGATTAATTAGTGGAACTATAATACTGTTAAGATACTACTAGCTTATCTCTTACTAATGCAAGTTTTAAATTTTCACCGATCTGAACTCAGTATGATTCATGTAGGTGTCGTCCATCCACATAAACATTCAATAGGATACAAAATAATTGGTTCAATAACAGGTAGTATAAATTAAATATTCCTCTAACTAGTATTATACAATTAATGTCAGGTTGGCCATACACGAGATTTGGCTTATAGAACAATATTATCATAATATAATACTACTCACTTTCTAATGCACTTTACGTACTCTACTATTGTTGTTATGTGCTACCATATAAAATAAATACATACACTACTATTTCATTAAAACATTCATGTAAAAATACATATATTTTATCAAGTATAATTTTCGTAATCTCACATAAAGAGTAAAAAAATTTGTATGCTTAATTGTTAAAATGATAAAAAGATAAGCTTCTTTTCTTGTGAGAAAATAATTTCTATCTTTACAATAAGGAAAATATCATAAATTTTCTCGTTTTTTAATATACTTTATACACTACACTACCGTGGTCATATTGTACCTTGCATGGTACTAGTTCATAATTATCGGGCATTATCGCTCGACCCGTATTTTATTCCAAATTGTCCACTTTCAACAAAACTCATTTTCTTTAATCTGTGTACCCCTTTATCCTTCATAACACTTATTTATCATTTTTCTTAAATAACATAAATATGTTAACGTCGAAATGATCTAATATCGATTTCACGTTGGTTAACCGAAGAGGAAAAGTTTTAACGTACGAAAACGCGAGATGTGACAGTAGAGGTAAGTAATGGCTATAAATCTTGTCCTGAGGGTATGACACCCCGGACATCGTATTTCTCACTGTTTTTAGAGTGGCGCACATGTCGGATGACGAGTATGTGGCGTGCATTGATTTTCAGATTGGACTTGGTTCTCTCCGCGGCAACTATGGAGTTGCATATTTTTACTCTAAATCATATGTTAAATTGTGTTCTAAAACAATTGCTATATTTGGGGCCTCGTGTCGACTTTTTTAGACCCCTTGGGTCTTTTCACTGCTATTTTCCTCACTGTGTTGACTTATGATTTACACTCAGTCATGTTATATTTAGATGATTTCGAAACTCAGCCTTATTTACACTATTTTGAGAAATAAAATGATGTTTTGGGTCGAGTACCCCGTTTAACTGATACACCTGAGGGACTTCTAAGAGTTTCTGACTGAGTGAGGCCGAGGGCCTGATTGTGAGGATATTATATGTCACGAGGTGGCTTGATATTAGTGCTTGGGATGAAGGAGCCCCTACGGAGTCTGTACACACTCCTAGTGAGCGCATGTACCTACTGAGTGCGAGTGTCGAGTGCCGAGTGATGAGTGATTGGGAGGCATGAGTGACTGTGAGGTTGCTCGAGGGGCTGATTATGAGTGACTGTGAGGTATGCCCGAGGGGCTGATTATTAGTGACTGTGAGGTATGCCCGAGTGGCTGATTATGAGTGACTGTGAGGTATGCCCGAGGGGCAGTTTCTGATCCATGTTTTTTCCTGAGGGGCCTTTGATGATTTTCATCATTTTTACATTAAACTTATTGAAAGTTATCTGAAACTATTGGTAAGTATATTTCCAAATGATTTTTTACTGAAATCGGCTATTGAGCATGATGATTTAAAGTATACATTATTGGAAAGAAAAGTTGTGCTTATTGTGAATCGATGATTTGATTTTTATGTGTTTCTTACTAATCAGACCTGATTTATATTCATTACTACTGAGTTGGTGTACTCACATTGCTCCCTGCACCTTGTGTGCTGATCCAGGTGTTAGGGCAGAGTGAGCTATGCATCTGTTCCAGAGATTTCTCGCAGATATTGCGAGGTAGCTGCACGCATCCGCAGTCCTGCTCTCTCTCTCCTGCTTACTAGTATAGAGTTTTTTTTAGTTGTATATTTTCTGTAGATGCGAATGACCAGTGACTCTGGGATCTAGGGGTTGTATTTAATATTCGGTATAGCTTTAATTATTTTAAAAATGTTTAAAAGAAACCTTTATGGGTTATTAGTTTAGTGAAGATGTAAATGGAAGCTTATTACGACTGGAATGTAGTTTTGGCTGGCCTAATTCCACGATGCCATCAAGACTGGCTTAGATTGGGGTAATGACAAGTTGGTATCAGAGCGCTAGGTTACATAGGACTCACTGATCATGAGCAGGTTTAGTAGAGTCTTTCAGATCGGTACGGAGACATCTCTACTTATCTCCGAGAGGCTGTAGAACCCTTAGAAAAATCTCATGTTCTTGAATTCTTGTCGTGCAAATTCATTTATTTCTGCCAAGAGGGCGTAGCTCTTGAATTCTTTCCATGTATTCGAACACGCATGAGAGCTCTTGGTATCAGTTATGCATCTACAACTTGTGACTTCCATGGATGAGATGTGATTTTGGCATGTTGGTAATGGGCCAGTCTGGAGGACTTGATGCCGGATTCTTTCTGTGGTTCAAATGCTAAGATTTCGATTGTGTGTGCCGTGCATTTGGGGACTTATGTGTCCGTTTGTGTTCTTATTGATGAGAATTAGTGATTAGATGGCTACGTGGTGAGTGTGATTTGATGGTTAGCCGTGTTCAGATTGTTTGATTATGACAAAGGGGTTGGCTAGAAATGTGGCAAGAACTATTGAGTGTTTGATTTCTATTTCGGTTTGGTATATGGATTTGAGTTGTGACTATATTGGAAGACCTCTCGGCTTGTTTAGTTGCGTAGTGAAGCGGATCTTTCTGTTGGGTTATGAGTTCCCAGTGATGTCTTTTGGGCTGATCATTGCCCCAGTAGCGTCCATGTATTTGGTTAACGGTTTCTTAGCAATGCGCTTGGGTTTTTGTGACCTGCGTAGCTTGGTTGAGTTAGAAGGATTCAGTCCTGACGGTTTGGTGTTGCACAAATGGGATTTCAGAAAGTTCCTGATGGGTTCTACCACGGTTAGAGATGCGTATTTTCTTCTGGCGTAAGGTGCATGTGATGTATAGTGATTTTGCTTCTAAATATGATCAAATAGAAGTTCCTGGCTAGTTGGGTAAGTAGTTGCTTGTGGATGGGAAAAGGTCATAGTTCCCATATTTGTCCCAAGATGGCATGTTGTATGCGGTATGTTGGGTAGAGGTGATATTTGCACATGTGAGGTCATGGTTCAGTTCTGGAAGGAAGGTCAAAACAAATTTCTTAGATAGCATCAGCAGTTCCAGACGACTAGGTAGATAATAACACTGTTGGGTGGCTTGATGAGGGTATTACATTTTAGAAAGGTCATGTGTGGAGTTAAGGGTACTTCATTGGTACTTCGACGCTTTCTTGTTGGATCGACTGCTAATATTCAGGGTTGCTTGGTAACATAGAATAATTATAGGGGTATCCCTCGTGTAATTATTGAGTATTAGGGATGTGCTATGTGTTCGAGCAGTGGAGTGGAGATGAAATATAGTAATTGGTGCGCTTCGTGACATCGAGACTGGGAAAAATGTTTTAAAAGGCCATTTTTACGAAATTAGTCTATTTTCCTCCATTGTTGAACATGTTTGGAGCTCTTTGAGAGGGTTTGAAGAGGAAATCAAAGGGAATCGCTTGGAGGCTAGGTGCAAGAGAATTGGAAATTTCGTTTGATGATTTGAGTTGGAAATTGCGATCTGATTTTGGTGTTATTGGTATGTATAGAATCGTGGGAGGATGAGGATTCTTGTGATGTAAATGTTATAGAATTCCGAGACGTGGGCCCTGGGCTCGGGTTTGGCCAATTTCGAGAATTATGCCTAAAATTGATAGTTTTCATTTGAGCCTTGTTCATTTAACGTGTATTGATGATGTTAATATGGTTTTGGTTAGATTCAGAGCAATCGGGAGACAATTAGAGGGGCGAGAACATCGCAGATTAGTACTTTGGCCCGGGTGGAGGTAAGTAATGGCTATAAATCTTGTCCTGAGGGTATGAATCCCCGGACTTCGTATTTCTAACTATTTTTAGAATGGCGCACATGTCAGATGACGAGTATGTGGCGTGCACTGATTTTTGGATTGGACTTGGTCCTCTCCGCGGCAACTATTGAGTTGCGTATTTTTACTCTGAATCATATGTTAAATTGTGTTCTAAAGCTATTGCTATATTTGGGCTATAAGCTATGTTTGGGACCTCGTTCCGACTTGTTTAGACCCCTCAGGGATTTTTACTGTTATTTTCCTCACTGTGTTGAATTATGATTTACACTCCGTCATGTTATATTTAACTGATTTCGAAACTCGGCCTTATTTACACTATTTTGAGATATAAAATGATGTTTTGAGTCGAGTACCCCATTTTACTGATATGCCCGAGGGGCTTCTGAGAGTTTCTGACTGAGTGAGGCCGAGGGCATGATTGTGAGGATATGATATGCCACGAGGTTGTTTGATATTAGCGCTTGGGCTGAAGGAGCCCCTCCGGAGTCTTTACACACTCTCAGTGAGCATAGGTACCTACTGAGTGCGAGTTTAGAGTGACGAGTGATTGGGAGGCATGAGTGACTTTGAGGTTGCCCAAGGTGCTGATTATAAGTGACTGTGAGGTATGGCCGAGGGGCTGATTATGAGTGAATGTGAGGTATGCCCGAGGGGCAGTTTCTAATACATGTTTTTGCCCGAGGGGCTACTTATGATTTTACCACTTTCACTCTGAACTTATGAAATATGTTTTGCCCGAGGGGCCTTTTATGATTTTCATCATTTTTACACTAAAATTCTTGAAAGTTATGTTGAAACTATTGGTAAGTATATTTCAAAATGATTTTTACTGAAATCGGCTTTTAAGTGTGATGATTTAACGTATACATTGTTGGAAAGAATGGTTGTGCCTATTCTGAATTGATCATTTAATTTTTATGTGTTTCTTACTGCTCAGAGCTGATTTATTTTCATTACTGCTGAGTTGGCGTACTCATATTACTCCCTGCACCTTGTGTGCAGATCCAGGTGTTAAGGCAGAGTGAGCTGTGTATCTGTTCCAGAGACTTCTCGGAGATATTGCGAGGTTGTTGCATGCGTCCGCTGTCCTGCTCTCTCTCCTGCTTACTATTATAGAGTTAACTTTTTTTTTGAGTTGTATATTTTATGTAGATGCTCATGACCAGTGACTCCGGGATCTTGGGGTTGTATTTAATATTCGGTATAGCTTTAACTGTTTTAAAAACGTTTAAAAGAAACCTTTATGGGTTATAAGTTTAGTGAAGATGTAAATGGAAGCTTATTACGACTTGAGTGTAGTTTTGGCTGGCCTAGTTCCTCAATAGGCTCCATCACGACTGGCTTAGATTTGGGGTCGTGAAACCATGGATACTGAACGGGAAGAAGAACAAAAAAATATTCGAGATCATATTAATTTGCACGAAAACTCCGGCATGCGCGGGAACTAAGATAAGCTAAGAATGCACGCAACAATGGGTCAGAAAGTCTAGAAATAGTAATTGCTTACATTTAAAGAAAGATGACAAGGAACAAAAAGATTTACTCGATTTATGACCCAGAATACGTTATAAATGCACTTAAAGAGTTCAAAGTTTTATATATGCAGCATATATGTTGATAATCATACAGCCGTAGAAAATTCCGGTATATTAAAAAAAGGAATTTAGTCCAGGTCATAGATAAAGAATTGAATTTTTAGGAGATTATATCCTGGATGTTCTATAGAGTCCATGAAGTACTAAAGTAATAAAAAATACCACGAGCCGCAGAAGATAGCTTAAGCCTACATGAAGATTGATCAAAGGGAAGAGGAAACTAAAGAGTTACATCAACGAAGTGAACTAGGAATCAAATTATTGGACCCATAAATTTTAGAAATTGTGATTGAGAATATTGTAGAATTACTCTTAATATCGAAGGTACAAGGGAGATATTACTGCAATCATATCCTATAACAGCTCTACGATAAATCCAATTAGAAGAAGTACCAGCCTCATAAGGAGTCAGTATGGAGCTCCCACCAAATTGTATAGGCACCAGAGGTGCAAGTATTATAATAGATCTTCAAATTATGTATGTGATTTCTATTTTTGCGGGAGAGAGGTTATGAAAGAAATACAGAAGAATGTAAAGTGATATTTTAAAGTAGGTAAGGTAAAGGTGAACAACGTAGGAGATACTCAAAAGCAGATGGTTGTGAATAATCCATACTTTGGATAAAGGGCTAGAAGCGTGGGGATTCAATATGCAGGAATAAAAGCGGCATCATTAGTAGCATATCTTCCAGCCTATGGTCTAAGTATCGAGAGGCCTAGTCAAGAGAATAAAGAAGATATAGAGACGATGAGATGTCTCACTCGATGTTCCAAAATAATACAAGAAAATCTATGGTAAAGCAAAATTACGAGCAGTATAAATGGATATATGTAGGTCGCAAGCTAAAGTATGATAAAGCGACAGGGTTTTAGGAAGACAGGAGTAATAACAAGAAAGGGTTAGTGAGAAGGCGATGAGAATGAATAAGTTCTCGAGATTAAGCCTATGAAAACAAGAGAGCTGATGGGTTCTCTAAGTTATAGAAGGCTCAGTATAGCCGAATGAACTCAAAGGAGACTGAGACTAGCAGCATTGAGAAGAGATGGAATGATGCTTTGGTAGTGAAATTAAGGTGTAATTATGACACATAAAAGATAACGATTGGGACTTCGATTTAATAATGATTTGAAGCAAAAAGGGGGAGAACGAGAAAAGATTTTGCGGACGGTACGAGATAAGAATAGCCCCATATCGTGAATCACATCGTAATACTAGTAAATACGATTATGGAAATAACTTCAAATATTCCTCGATGCAATGTAAGCCCTAGTGGCAAGGTTTTACATAAGAAGTTTCAAGGCATCAGTGGTATATCGTAGGTCAATATTGCGGCAGATCATAATGCCTGAAAGAAAGTCACCAGGTATGAGCTAATATTAGGTCATCATTCTTAAGATGAACAGTAATGATGAAGCATTAAAGGGCATGGATTTATACATATGGGATAAGCAACAAAAGTAAGATGGAATTTGGTAGCAGACCTCCGCAATGATAAATCGAAGCAAGAATTATGGTATAGTATGGTCTATGTAGATGTAGTAAAGCTAATGACGCCCAGAGGGACAACTTGACATAATTTTATATATGTTCACAAAGTGAAGCCTCGAGATTTGCTAAAAGCTGGAGGAAAGAGAACAGAGGAGTCGCATAGGCGTACATACAAAGTGAGAAGTCGTAAAGGCTGCATGATAGAAGGTACCAACAGTTACGAGATTAGAAGGATTCCGACTGCAAGTCGTGGTGTGAGAAAGAGGCTTTTAGGGGGGAATGCCCTGGTCTTTTGGATTCATTCACAAAATTTTCGCCTAGATGGCAAGAGGAATACTAAAGTATTCGCGAGAGCCATGGGTTATAAGAATTTTAAGTGCATCAGTCAACATTCGAGGACGAATTTCCAAAGGGGGAATGATGTTACACCCCATGTTTTCGTACGTGGATGTACTCCATAAGTAAATTAATATAAGCTCGGAAATGAGATATTATATTCTGTATTTTTGTACGTTAAGGTTTAGCCGTAAGTTAACCAACGTAAGTTCGGGAATGAGATTTATTTTTGGTTTTAAGTATTATGCTATGTCAAATAAGGGATAAGTAAATTCGTGAAGGTGAGAGGGCAATCAAATCAAAGAAAATGAGTTTTATCGAAGCTTGTAAATTTGGGATAAAATACGGTTCTAACTATTGTTCCTGATAGTTATGGACTAGTACCATACAAGGTACCACATGGCCATGATAGTGAGGTGTATCAGGTTTGTTAAAAGTGAGTAGTATAAGTAATTTGAGATAATTCTTAATTATGTGAGTAATTTGTTAATTATTGAATTGGTGGGAATTAATAATTGGATTAATAAGAATGGGTGAAAGTTTGGATAAGTATGTAGTAACGTGGAAGCACCCCTCAAAATCACATGGTGACTCTTTAAGGCACTTTAATATGTGGCTAAATTAAAGACATCAAACTTGGCACTAAGTCACAAAATAAGTCTTGGAAAGTCACCTAAAAGGAATTCAATAAAGGAAAGTCTTGGAAAGTCTTTGCTAAATATAAGGCATTATTTAATAAAGGAAAGCCACTAAGTCTTGGAAGTGCAAGAATCTTATCCATGTAAGTTACAAATTTGTATCTGCTAAGAATTCAAGGAATTCAAACGTAAAATGTTTGAGTGTTACAAGCTTAAGTCACATAAGCATGCAATGCTTCAACAATTCAAATCTAAGTGAGATTCTGCAATTATAACGAAGTACGGTGCAATCATCTTAAGAATATCATACGGATTTTTTCTCTACTCTGATGTTACGGTTACGTGGTATCATTATTGACGGGTGTTTGAGGGATTGTCAAGAGCATTAAGTCAGGTATGTCAAGGATATCCCTTCCTTATTTTTGGTATGATTAAAATTATACAAAAGAAACGAATAAATGTACGATTTCCATGAATTACTTTATTCATCAAAACACTAGGGGTGTCTATATTTTTTATTCCCCCGTGTGAATTGTTATTATCTTCTGTTCATGGGTCCCAGGAAAAATACGTATTTGATAATGTTTATCCGAAAGGCATATTGATTTTATGGTGTTCCGAGAATTTTTTTTAACACATTTCTTATGCATTTCATGCATTTATATATGTACATTAACCCATGACCAGATGGAATTATATACGCATACATATGTAAATGGGTTACGTCATTATATATGTGTAAACACATGATTAGCTGGTATACGTTGATGATTGTGCCTACAGTGGCCGCTATGATATGATGGGATGCACTCAGAGGCCTGATGATGTTGTGAAACACGTACCTATTCACGACATGACATTCATACGCATATGCATGACACTATAATTATTTCATGACTTACAGAGTTATCCAAACTTAAAGATTGAGTCATTAACTCTATATTTATTCCATGTCTATTATATACTTATTTATGTGCCTTACATACTCAGTACATTATTCGTATTGACGTCTCTTTTTTCGGGGGACGCTGCATTTCATGCCCCCAGGTACTGATAGACGGATCGAGAGCCCTCCAATTAGGCTATCAGCTCAGCGCAAGATGTCGGTGCGCTCCATTTGCTTCCAAGTTGCTCGTTTGGTTAGTATGATTTGGACGTGTATTGTTTTATGGTGGAACTATATCTGTCCCGAACTTTATGAAAATTATGTATTCTTAGAGGCTTGTAGATAGATGTCATGTACGTAAAAGATTGTATGGCCTTGTCGGTCTATGTTCAGTATACAAGTGGATATTTTGTCTTATAGGCCCGTATGTCTTATGTATAAGTTGGTATCTCACTTAGTATTCTACGTATCTCACTGCAGCCTTCCGACTCAGTTATCTATGATAGTATGATACATTATGTTGGTACTCAGTTGAGTAACGTACCGGACACCCGTCGCAGCCCATTGGTTTGGGTCGTGACAGGCCGGTCGGGCAGTCATGCATTTACAATTGCGCTACAGCAAGTCGGGCAGTTACCACTGATCAGTTTGGCAGTCATAAATCATAAGATTTGGATAATAGCCTCAAAGAGAAGCATTATATATATATATATATATATATGCATATACTATGGCACTTCAGAGATTCAGGTTGATTTTTATATGTCTTCAATTAATGTTGACTTATTGTTATGTTTCAATTATGCCTTACACACTCAGTAAATTATTTGTACTGACGTCTTTTTGTTGGGACACTGCATTGATGCCTGCAGGTATAGATAATCAGTTTGACAATCCCTCTTAGGATACAAGATTGGCATTCAGCGAAGGATCGGTAAGACTCCACCTCATTTGGAGTGCAACCGAGTCTATAAGTCATCATGTCATAGTTTTGCTACAGACTTATGGGTAGGCCGGTACCCTGTCCCATTTGATATCAAATAATCTTAGAGGCTTTGTAGACAGAGGTTCATTTTGTACAGTATGTAAGAGGCTTTGACGACCCATATGTATTCATGTTTTAATAACGATATTTTATTGATACAGTGTTGCTCACTTATAGTTATACATTACGAGTTGTGTCCATGTTGGTCCATGATAGTTACAAAGAAAAAAAAGGCTTGCAGAGTGGTTCGCATGGGCTAGCTCGGCACCGGGTGCCTGCCACACCTCCCCAAGTTTGGGGCGTGACAACTTAATTTAGTATTTAATAGGAGGTTTCTTTTCTTCCTCAGGGAAAAGGATATCCCTTTGTCATTTTCTTGCACTAGCTATCCACTCCACTTTTCACTTTTTATCATCATCATTTCA